>SMDT01003291.1:0-244966 GCA_005392925.1 Aquilaria sinensis
CTGAGAAATTGGTTGCCGAATTGCCAATGAGTTTGTCGTAATATGGATACTTTAGTGTTTGAACAAATAAAGTAACCATTTCTCTTTCTGTCATGGGTGGCTGTACTTGTGCAGCTAAGTCCCTCCAACGTTGGGCATATTCCTTGAAAGTTTCTGGCTTTTTCTTCTCCATGTTTTGGAGAGTTTGGCGATCCGGAGCCAAGTCCATAACATGTTTGTAATTGCTGATGAAGGCCTGAGCAAGATCATTCCATGTTTTAATGTTTCTTGGACCTTGACTTAGATACAACTGTAATGCTGATTTTGTAAGGTTTTCTTGAAAAAGTGCAATCCACACATTTTCGTCTTTTGTGAGTGGTTGTAGTCTTCTTAGAAACAACGTGATGTGAGTGATGGGATCACTCGTTCCATCGTATTTCACAAAGTCTGGTACCTTAAAGTCTAAGGGGATTACAACATCTGGCACTAGGCAGAGATCATCCACTGATAGATATCCGAATATAGTGCCTCCTTCAATGGCCCGAAGTCTTTTTTCTATTGTTTCGAACTTTTGAGATTCTCCTTCTTCCTTTGGTAGTGTCTTCTTCTCTTCATAGACAGCATTTTGTTTCAGGTGAATGCTAGCGGACAGACCTGATTCCTGAAAAAGATTTTTCCTGAACTGAGATCCGTTGTGGGGTGAATCCCGGGGGATAAGTGGGATTTTGTGGTTCTTTGACGGGGACTTGGGTTGCTTTTCCCCTTAATTAGCTCCATTAATTGTTTCATTTGCTCGGCCATGCTTTCTATCTTGGACTCAATATCTGTGAACCGTCATTCTGTTTGCTCTGCCATAAGTCTTGTTTGGAGCCGGGTTGAATATCAGTGTTAAGGGCCAATTTTACCTTTTTGAAGTAAGATTCATTTTATTAGACTTTACATGTATGTGATTGATGTAATGTATGCATGCAATACAAAATGAGATTATGTTTTTATCAGACTTTATATGCACCTGATTGATGTAATGGATGCATGTAATACAAAATGAGATTATGTTTTTATATGCACGTGATTGATGTAATGGATGCATGCAATACAAAATGAGATTATGTTTATGCAAAACAAAAAGATTATGTTTTTATCAGACTTTATATGCACGTGATTGATGTAATGGATGTGCAATTTATGACTTTATATGCACAAATTGATGTAATTATGTAGTTTGTGATTATATGTACGTGATTGATATAATGGATGTATGCAATGAGTGAGTTTGATTATCCACTATCGTGGAACTTCAAGACTTTTAGTTGTCATTAGAAAGACCAAAAAGTTATTACAGTTTGATGCGTGGTTTTGATGCATGAAGAAAAATTGCACAAAACAGAAGTACAACAAAAGAAAAATAAGGTTATTAACAAGTTAAATAGCAATTAATAACTCATGAACTATTATGGGAAAAGGAGTTAAAGCCCATAAATATAAGACACGAAGAAAACAAAAGTGTAGGGCAACAAAATTGCATAACAATGACATGCTTATGGCGTTGGTAAATGGGAGGAATTCTATGGTCAGTTCTATGGTTAAGTGGGGAGTTCTATATGCATAGGGTGGTTTATCAAAAAGGCCAAGGGTAGTTCCCGAATCCCATCACTAAATTATAGTGACAGCCCAATTCCTTACCCTTGAGAGTTTATGTAAGGAAAGGATTAATTCGGGTTGTAGCTTTTCGTGGGCCCATGCAGAGACTATCGTCTCAGGAGGCAATACACTACTTTGCTACTTGAAACCGGTGAAGGCTTGGAGACCATGGTCTCACAAGGACAACAACACCAATTCCGCTTTGAAAGAACGGGTTTAAATTGAGGAAGCTCGGGTATAGAGCTTCATGTCATGAATGCATTATGCATGTTTATAATAAGTAAATATAGCACATAAATCCACATAAAAATAAGCAAAGCAGCACAAAAGAAATCAACTATTAGGCCTGACTCACTGACTTCATGTCCCCAGTGGAGTCGCCAAGCTGTGGCAACGTGCGGGTCATTTTCGGGAGTCGCCACCAATCGGTTTTCGCTCAGGTCGATTGGACACCTTAAAATTGGTCTGCGAGAGTTCGGGGTTCGGGAGTACGGTTACGTTAAAATAACTTTATTATAACGCCCAAAATTGGTACCTTAGTTGATTTTAATTTTGTTTTGCTTGCTTTTAAATAAATTCAGTTAATTTTCAAAATAGAAATTTTAACTGAATTAGTCGGATGTGGATTTTTAAATTAATATGGGCTTTAAAATCTTTTGTAATTAATTTGTATAATTTTTATAATAAATTTGATATTTCCGAACCATGGACTCTGCCGAGTCACCCGGACACGGAATTTGATGAAATTTTAATTAATTAATTTAATCCATATCATAAATTCTGCCGAATTATCAGAATATGGATTTTTATCTTTGTATTTATTTAATTTTTATTCATTTAAAAATTTTTTTTTCTCCAAGCCATAGATCTTGTCGGATCACCCGGACATGGATTTTAATTTTAATTTATAATTAATTATTTAATTCTGATTTATTATAGAATTAATTATTAGTTTAATGACTATTTTGTAAATCTTTTGTTTATGAAATTTTAGGTTTTTGTTAATGATCTAAAAATTTATTTTGTTTATTTTTTTTCTTATATTTTTCTTCTTTTCTTTCTTTTCTTTTTCTTATCTTTCCTTTCTTTTTCTTATCTTTCCTTTCTTTTCTTTCTTTTTTTCTTTTTCTTTTTTTTGCTTGTTCTTTTTATTTTCTTTTCAATGAAAGATCTTATTATTATTTAATTTAGTAGTAATTACTCAATTTATAAAGGAACCAAAAAGTATTTTTTTTTATTTTATCTAATATCAAGATTCTTTTATTTAATAAAGAAACTAAAGAGTTATATAATTTTCTAAAAAAAATCTTGATATTCATATATTTTATTTTATGTTTATTCTTTTTATTTGATAAAAGATGAACCAAAAAGTAATTATTTAATCAAGATTTTATTTATTTAATAAAGAAAAACCAAAGATTTATATGTATATTTTAAAAATAAAAGAAAAGTCTTGATATTTATATATTTTATTTTATTTTGATAAAAGATTTTTAAAGTAATTATCTAATTTATAAGTCTAAAAAAATACATCTAATTAATAAGTTTAAAATATTTAAAGAGAATTTGATTCTTTTCTTTTTATTTTTATTATCTTTATTTGAAATCATTTGGCTAAAAATTTTGTATTTTGTTTAATAAAAGAACCAAAAAGTTATATTTTATTTTAAAAGAAATAAGTAAAATATAAAGTCTTAATTTTCATATACTTCTTTTATTAAAAAAAGTTTTTATTTTCATTATCTTTATTCTTTTTACTGGATAAAAAAAAACAATTTAAAGTAACTATCTAAAAATTAAATTTTATTTTTATACTTTATTTAAAAAAATGATATATTTTTCGTTCTCCAAACCATGGATCCTGGCAGATCATTTGGACATGGAATTAAATTTTTTTGTTAATTGTTTATTTAATTAATTATTAATCTTAATCATAATTTTTATTGGATTTTTATTATTATTTTTTATATTTTTCTTGAATTTTTAATTATCATTACTTTAAAGATATAAAAGAATTGATTTGTATTTTCAGAATTATTTAATTATGTTTGTTTAATAATTTTAATAAAAAGGGAATAAAAGGTTAACTTTTTTAAGGAAAAAAAAAATATGTGTTCCAAAATAATAAAAGATGGTTGGCTTTTGTTAAAATTTATTTTTTTGTTAGCCCTAAAAAAAATGGAATAAAGTTAATTATTCACATAAAAAAATCTTCTTTTTTAATTGGTCATTATTTACTTATTTATTTATTTTTTTTTTGTTTGGCTAAAGGTGAAATAAGTGAAATAAGTTTTAACCATCTACATAATTAAAATTTACATAAATTAAGTAAAGGAAAATTAAAGGAAAATAAAGTGGGGTTTTTTGACCATCCACTTAAAAAAATTTGCACAAATTAAATAACATATGCAAATAAATAAAGAGAAATCACAAATAAATAAATAAAGTGGGGTTGTTTTTTTGGCCATCCACTTAATAAATAGGAGGTATAACCTTCCATGAATTAGAATAATAATAATAATAATAATAATAATAATAATAATAATAGTAATAATAAAAGTTAGTAAAGTTAGTAAAGTTAGTTGTTAATAATAATAATAATAATAATAAAGGTTAGTAAAGTTAGTTGTTAATAATAATAATAATAATAATAAAGGTTAGTAAAGTTAGTTGTTAATATTAATAACAACAATAATAAAAGTTAGTAGAGTTAGTTATTAATATCAATAACAACAATAATAAAAGTTAGTAGAGTTAGTTGTTAATATCAATAACAACAATAATAAAAGTTAGTAATAATAACAACAATAAATAATAAACAAGTAAAATGTAAAAGAAAGTTAGTAATTAGTTTTCTGCAAGGATAAAAGAAAGGTTAGTGACCAAAGAGAAAGAAAATGAAAAGATGGAGGATTAAAATGGAATTTTACCTAAAGAAATTAAAATTTTGAATCTTTGATTCACAGAAACGGACGCGACGCGGGCGGGCGAACGGCGACGGCAGCGCAGCAGGCGACGGCGACGGCGGCGGAGGCGTGGGGCGGCGAGGCGGAGGGCGGAGGGCGCAGCTGAGGGCGAGGGGGAGAGGAGGAGAAGGAAAGGAGAGGGGAAAGAAGGAGAAGGAAGCGCGCCGGAGGAGGGAGAAGCTAGGCGTGGCAGGACGGTGCGACGGGAGACGAAGGCCGGCGGACGGTGGCTCAACGGCGGACGGCGGGACGACGGCAGGGGCGGCGTGATGGAGGCAGAGGAGGGTGACGGCAGGGAACGGCAAAGGGGAAAGAAAAAAACGGAAGTGGGAAGAGGGTTTTTTTTTTTTATCCAAAAATGAGAGAAAAAAAGAAACCTCAAGGAGGTTCAAAGTTTACATCTGTTGAAAGTTGAAGGGCATACACAGAAGAGGGACATTCTGTCCAATACATTCTCTTCTGCAAACTCGCCCACTTAGCTATGTAAAAGGCACATTTATTGGCCGATTCATCTACTTCCTGGATATAGCAAGCAGAAAACTCACTTTGCAACCATCTAATATCAGAAAGTAAAGGTTTTAATCTCCAGTCATCTTGATCCCTTAACATTCCAATTAGCTCTTTATCAGACGACTCAATTTCTACAGCAGTGTGTCCATGGTGAAGCAAAACCTGGAGCCCCTTCCTGGCTGTTTCAGCTAACGCTACTTGCTTGTAGGTGCTGGCAGCAAACAAGGCCTGGGTGTGGAGGACTTTCCCCTTCCAGTCGAGAGCCATATAGGCCACCCCAATCGAAGAACCCCTGTGCGCAGCAGCTATGTTGATTTTGATGGATCCCCTGAGTGGTTTGCTCCACTTATCTGGGCCATACCTTCTGTGCAGATTGGTTCTCGTATCAACCAATTTCTGGTGAGCTCGGTTATACTCAGCAGTAGCTGCTTTGATCCTGTGAATGACAGAATAAGGGTTAACTTTTTTCATTTGAAAGGTGGCCTCATTTCTTGCCAGCCAAATGAACCAGCATGTATAAGCAATAGTTGAGATAATAACCTTCCTGTTTTCCTACGTATGATGTAAAGCACGGCAAAACTCAAGCAACCATTGATCAAAAGTTTGAATTCCAGCAATGTATGGTTTATAATCTAAGCATACAAACCAGATAAGTTGGGTCCATTCACACTGCAGCACCATATGTTCCACCGTTTCATCATACGAACAAAAGGGACACTTAGGATTTATCAACTTTCCTCTTTTAACCAAGTTTAAGCGAACAGCTACTCCATTTTGACGGAGCCGCCACATAAAATTCTAAATCTTAGGAGAACATTTAATTTTCCAGATTAGCTTCCATACACAAGGATTTATCAGATGAGAAGATGAAGCAGAATTATTAACAGGAAGGTTTTTCTTCTGTACCTTATACACAGTCTTGACAGTAACTCTACCACTCTTGTCATAAGGCCAAATTAATTTGTCTATCCCTGGGTTGTGGCTAATAGGCATCTGTAAAATAACCTCTTTTTCCTTAGTAGAAATATAAGCAGAAATTTGTCTTAGATTCCATGTATGTGTTCTAGTATCAATCAGGTTACCTACTGTCATGTTCCTCACCTCCGCTAGAATGTTCATGTTGGGATGAAGCTTAAAATCGCTAATGCTTGGGATCCAAGCATCATTCCAAACTGAGATAGATTGACCATCCTGTACTTGCCAACATATATGCTTTTTCAAAAAATCCCTACCAGCTAAAACACTAGACCATCCCCATGAAGGTTTTGGTCCTTTTCCTGCATTCCAGAAATTGCCATCAGGAAAATAAAGCCCTTTAAGAATTTTTGCCAAAGTCGTTTGGGGATTAGACATGATTTTCCAGGCCAGTTTTGCAATCAAACCTAGGTTCATAGCCTCTAAATCCTTAAACCCCATTCCCCCTTTTTCTTTTGGTAAAGACAAGCAATCCCAATTTTTCCAGTGAATGCTAGAATCTGCATACTGCCCTTCCCACCAAAATTTAGACATTAAAGAGTGGATATTTTGACACCATTTCTTAGGAAATTTAAAACAGGACATGGCATAGGCTGGAATGGCAGTTACCACAGCTTTAAGCATTATTTCCTTACCAGAAAAAGATAGGAGAGCCTCCTTCCATCCTTTGATTTTCCTGATAACTTTATCTCTAAGATAAGCCAAAGCCTCACTTTTTGAACGACCCCATAGTGTAGGTAATCCTAGGTACTTCCCCGGGTCCACAGCCTTAGGAATTTTCAGGAAACCACTAATTCTTTCCTGCAAGGCCAAAGGAGTATTAGGACCAAAAAAGATAATAGATTTTTCTAGATTTATACACTGACCAGAGGCCTGACAATACTGCACAAGAACCTGCTGTAATTGGTGTCCATTTCTGACACTAGCCTTGGTAAAGAAAAGAGAATCATCTGCAAACAACAAATGTGTTAGTGTAGGACAGTGCTTGTTTAGCTTGACTCCTTCAATAACATTCTGCTGTTCTGCACTTGCCATTAACCTGAAGAGTATAGGATACTGAAGTTACAAGGGTCATAATCCAATTAGTCCACCTATAAGGAAACCCCATTTTTTGCATGATACCCTCCAAAAAGGACCATTCCACACGATCATACGCTTTTTGCATGTCAACTTTTATGGCCATATTCCAATCTAACCCTTTCTTTTTTGTGTTCAAGCTATGGAAAATTTCATGAGCTATTAAGATGTTATCCTGGATTTGTCTACCTTTAATAAAAGCATTTTGTGAAGGAGATATGATATTATTCATATAAAGCTTAAGCCTATTAACAAGAACTCTAGAGATAATTTTGTAACAGTAATTGCATAAGCTAATAGGTCTAAACTGAGTGACTTTTTCAGGGTGGGGGACTTTAGGAATAAGAACAATAGTTGTTTTATTTAAACTAGGATTAAGGGTACCTTCGGCAAAGAAGGATTGTATTGCTTTGGTGACACTTTCTCCAACTTCATCCCAGTATTTTTGGAAGAAAATTCCTGAAAAGCCATCAGGCCCTGGCGCTTTTAATGGGGCCATCTGAAACGCTGCAGTTTTGATTTCTTCAGCTGTTACTTCCCTTTGAAGCTTCTCCTTCATATCTTTTTGGATAACCATTTTAACATGGCTCAGCACCTCTTTCATTCCAATAGTTCCTTCTGAGCAAAAGAGATTCTCATAAAACTTCTTAAAGGTTGTTGCTATACTCTCCTCATTATCAACCCACTCTCCTTCCTCATTTTGAATCCGTAGAATTTTTTTTGAAGCCCTTCGCTGAATTGTAACATTATGGAAAAAGGCAGTGTTTCTATCCCCCAATCTTAACCAGTCAACTCTACTTCTCTGCTGCCAGTACATCTCCTCCCTAGTCCAATGCTCCTCTATTTTTTGAATAATCTGATTTTCATTTTCAGCCCCAATAGTATCATCTTTATCCTGTAAATCATCCAGCTTTGAGGTCAACATTTCTATTGCCTTCCTGTTGTTTGGGTAATAGCCCCTACTCCATTTAGTCAAAGCTCTACTACACCCTCTTAATTTTTTATGCAGAGCAAAAGTGTCATTCCCATCATATGCTTCCCACGAATGTTTGATAGTCTTCTTACAACCTGGTTCTCTAGTCCACATATGCTCAAATCTGAATTTCCTCCTCCTGTGCACATTTTTTGCTTCTGTTACCAGGATTATAGGACAATGATCAGATCCTATTCTAGGACAATGGAACACCTGTGTGTCGGGGTACAAATTCCTCCATGAACAACTCACTAAAGCCCTATCAATTCTTTCTTTAAATAGACCATCTTTCCTGCCATTTGACCAAGTGAATTGCTGTCCATGAAAGCCTACATCCTGAAGCTGTGTCATTAGAATCATTTCCTGAAAAGCCATGATTTGATCTTGAGCTTTCAGCCTGCCGCCTATTTTCTCATGTTGTGCTGCTATTTCATTCCAATCTCCTATACATAGCCAAGGTAAGAAATTTTGGCCTGCTAGTTGCTTCAAAACCTCCCAGTTCTGCCTCCTTTCCTTAAATTTTGGATCTGCATAAACCCAAGTAATTCTACTCGTATTACCCTGGTCATCAGATACTCTGGTATCTATGAAGTTCTTTGACTTCGAGTCAACACTCACCTGAATATCATCATTCCACCAAAGTGCCAGCCCCCCTGATAACCCAACAGGATCAACATAGCAGGCATTTTTTAAGTGAAGCTTTTTACTATTCTTTTCCAGAGTTACAGATTTGTTCCTTGTTTCCATTAAAAAGCATAACTGAGGCTTATACCTCTTCTGGAGCCATTTTAGGTGCTGAACTGTCAGGGCTGGCCCTATACCCTGGCAGTTCCAACTTATAAGTCTCATAACTCCAGGGTGGTTGAAGGGCAGCCACCAGACCCATCCTCAGCTGTAGTAACCTCTCTAGGTCTTTTTCCAGTGTTCACCTCTACTGAATTCTCCTGATCTGTGTTTTTTCTCTTTGGAGGTCTCCCTTTTTTTTTGCCCCCTTTCTGTGACACTACCTCAGAAGATTCATCCCCCTCAGCTGCAGTATTATCTGATTCTATTGAGGTCAGAGAGAATTGAGCCTGCTGAATTTGATCCATCATGCTTGGTGAGACCATTTCAGGATTTACATGCTCTTCCATGTGCAGATATTTAAGCCCTTGTTGAAGAACTTGATTGTCTGGCGATATAGATGGAGAATCTGATTTTAGCCCCATTGACCGCTGATCAACACTTACCATTGGAATGTTATCAATACCCGGTGACCCAATGGAAGATAAATGCTGCCTTGTAAGCTCAACTACAGTTCCTGGCAACAGGTATTCTGGTCTTGGTGTTAAGGGCTTGGCAAAATCTTCAGCAACTTTTGGTACTGTAGCTCTTAACCATGGTCCATACATCTGTTGTCCAGTACTCATAAGAACTGGCTGTGTAGCCTCATTGCAGCTAATATCAGAGTGCCTAAGCCTTCCACACGTATAGCATAGATCCCCTAGCCTTTCATACTTTGCTGCAATCCATTTCTTACAGCCAAGAGGTTTAGACTGCCAAAACCCAGCTTTGATCGAGACCTTGACATTCAGTTTAATCTTAATTCTAAGATAGCCCCTACACAATTCCCCCATATTCCCTGGGTCTTCAACCTCCACAACCTCCCCAAATTGTTTTCCAATAACACCACCATTTGCCTTAGTCATTAGATTGAGAGCCAGACCATGCATCTGGACCCAAAATGGGACTTCAGTGAAATTCAGTTCCTGTAGAGACATAGTTGGTAACCATTTCTGGAGCGAAAATATGCAGCCCATGATGTTCCATGGTCCATCAGACAGCACTCTCTCCACCATTTCACCATCCTTAAGCACACAGTGTACTGTTCTGGCATCCAGAAAATTAACCCCTTGTATCCCATAATTCTTCCAAATCTTAAAAAGAATATTCGCAATACCTTTCTGATTCAACTTTTTATCAGAGACAATCCTGCCAACAAGAGACTTTATCTGATCTCCAGTTGCCAAATCAGGCTGAAGATCTAAAATCAGCTCCTCCTGGAGCTCTGCTTCAAGATTGGAGAAAGTGTCACCTCCTGATGCCGCTTCCATTCTGAGTGAAAGTGAATCAAACCAGTCAACTATCCTGGTGACAAAATGAAAACACATCAGGAACCGCCCTGCCAATACCAGACTATCGCAAAAATAGAAAACCAACTAGGAAATCAAATGGTAACAACAACTAGGAAATCCAATGGCACAAGCATCTCTCATTAACCAAATCTATAATCAGAATTGCATCAAGAACCGCCCCTATGACGCCCAAAATTAATCAAATCAATAACCGAAAATAACTCAAGAACACCCCTGCCAAGACCAATCTATCGCAATAACTGCAGTATAATGGCAAATCAGTAGGATCAATTCAAGAATCACGAAAGATCATCAAGAAACTTAATCTAATATCTCTGTCGATCTAGAATCCCCTCAATCAACCTACATTGACCCTAACTTCAACCTATGACATGAGTTAAGATCCCCTTAACCTCCAGAAGATCCAATCTGGTCAGTCCCACGCTGTATCGATCCTACCGGAGAACCAGAGCGGTATTAACAAGATTTGATTCCGCACGCAATGCTGAGAAGCGACTGGAAGGAAGATGCAAGATTACTGACTAACAACCCAAGAGCCCCAAGGCCTTTATACCGTTTGGGGAAGACGATGATTTGTTCTGAAATAGCTTCAGAGTTTCTCTCATTCAGAGAGGGGGACTCTCACGAGGAGAGGGAAAAGAGTTTTCTGGAAGAGGGTTTAAACGGACAGAAAGATAAGTTTCTGGTTTTCTGGTAAGAAGGAGAGGGCAAAGACCTAGGTTGTAAGTTTCCTTTTTTTTTTTAAAACGGAGCTCTAAGCTTGATTTCTTTTTTTTTTTCTTTTGTTCCCCCCTAACCCACAGATTTGGACCCCTATTTATAGGGGAAGGAGTGCTGGACTGTTCATAATTAAAAAATAATTAAAATCAAACTTATCTCTTAATTTGGTAAAATGACAGTTTCAGTCCTTTACGTCTCTTTGACTCTGGAGAAGTTCCTGAAGCTTCTGATTTTGACAATTTTGTCGTTTTCTGTTAATTTTGGGCCAGAACCGTTAATCTGGCCCAAAATTGATGTGACAAACTACCAAATGCTCGTGGAATTTTCAGATTTTGTCAAATTTTCCCAAAACTTCTCAATTTTATCATTTTTACCCAAAACTTTTCAATTTTGTCATTTTTTTGGAGTTTTCTTTTTATTTCAAACATACATATATACACACATATATCATTTTTAATTAAATCCTCACAAAACAAAAATGTATTTTAAACTAATTAACTTAATTAAAAGTTTTTAGTAATAATAATAATAATAATAATAATAATAATAATAATAATTTTTTAATTAAATTTAAATTTAATTTTTTTTAATTAATTTTTTTTAACGGTCGGACGAAATTGGGTGTCAACAGAAGTAATAAAAAGATGGAAAAACATAGTGTTTGGCCACGAATTCAATAAAGCAAAAGAACTGAAATCTAAGTTGAAAGGCTGAGATTGAGTGGCAGAACAAAGGGACTTGAATGAAGAGGAAGTAAAAGTGAGAGGGGAGCTGCTGTATGGTATTTTGAAGTTAGAAAAATTGAAAGATAAAGCGATTAAACATAAAGAGAGAAAGAACTGGGTGGTGGAGGGTGATGAAAACTCTCAGTTCTTCCATGGTGTAGTAAATGGGAGACGTAGGGAAAATAATCTAAATGGACTCTGTATTAGTGGTGTGTAGAAGGACGATCCAAAAGAAATTAAAGACGAGGTGTTCAAGTTTTTCCAAAGGAATTTCAAGGAAGATATCTTGGCTAGGAGTTGAAGGGGTGCTGAACAAGAGCAACTGTTAGAACCCAATTCTCTGTTATTACATGTTTTGTTGTCAACAAATACGAAAGATGATTGGAGCTGGTCGCTGGATCCAGGTGGTTCATTTTTAGTAATGAAACTATCTTCCCTGATAGATGAAGCATACTTGCAGCCGGAAGTCTCATCATTCATTTTCTCTTGGAACTTGCTGGGGCCACCACAGAAAGTGAACTTATGTGTT
The DNA here is from genome assembly GCA_005392925.1 of Aquilaria sinensis. NCBI lineage: Eukaryota > Viridiplantae > Streptophyta > Magnoliopsida > Malvales > Thymelaeaceae > Aquilaria > Aquilaria sinensis. The sequence goes on from SMDT01003291.1 coordinate 12,231, forward strand.
TGGAAAATGGTCGTTGGTCGACTACCATGAAGAACAAATCTGGTGATCAGAAAAGTGGAAATTGTGGATGCTCGATGCCCATTTTGCAACGTTGAGGATGAAACATTTCAACACATCATGGCTCGTTATAGCATTTCTTAATGCCTGTGTAAGAAGATTCGACTTTGGTGGCAAGTTGTTGGATCTGCCCCATTGGATATCTTGGATGCTTTAACTGGCACAGGAGGATAGCGGCTGCCAGGCCTGATACAGAGACTATGGCAGATGGTGTGTTATGTTTCTTGTTGGATCATTTGAAAATCTAGAAATAACCGTGTTTTTAATGAGAGTCAATTATCAGTGATACAGATGCTAGGTGATGTTCAATTTTATTCATTTTTTTGGATCAGCCATACATGTAAAAAGGTGAAACTATTGTGGGTGGACTAGTTACTCAACCCCTGCCAAGCCATTCAAAACTATAAGTAGGCTATGTGTGAGGAGGGGTGTGGGGCTATGTCACTTCTGTTTTATGCTAGCTACTGGATACTGGCTGTTTCTTGTTTTTTTTTTCCCCATCATTAACATATTTTCCTTGTTGCTGTAAAAAAAAAAGATGTTCTACAACAATAATAACATTTTGGGCGAATATGCGGAGCCGGTCAGGTCTTAATTGGTCTTTATTTAATCCATCGCTGGGACAAATGAGAGAGAGCAAGATAAATAAATAAAAAAAGCCAGAAATACATTGTACGAACACCTATATTAAATTGCATAAACGAAAACGACTTGCGTTTATCACCTCGGCCTAACACAAATAATCGTTTTGTATTGATGGGTCTCGTTGTCCGGACTTGCTTATTCCGAAACAAAATAGCAGGTATAGCTTCCTTAGGTTTCGACATCTGGCGTTTTTCACCCAATAACATTTTCTTGTGGGTGCCGACAAATTAATGACACTTGTCTTCTTGGATGTCGTAGGTAATTAAAAATTAATCTTCATTTATTATTAAAGTAGTTAAACAAAGACAAAACATGCTTAGCTAGAAAGACTTTGGACTTGTACGAACACCTATAATTAAATTGCATAAACGAAAACGACTTGGCTTATCACCTCGGCCTAACACAAATAATCGTTTTGTATTAATGGGTCTCGTTGTCCGGACTTGCTCGTTCCGAAACAAAATAGCAGGTATAGCTTCCTTAGGTTTCGACATCTGGCGTTTTTCACCCAATAACATTTTCTTGTGGGCGCCGACAAATTAATGACACTTGTCTTCTTGGATGTCGTAGGTAATTAAATAATTAATCTTCATTTATTATTAAAGTAGTTAAACAAAGACAAAACATGCTTAGCTAGAAAGACTTTGTATTTCTGGCTTTTTGTTATTTATTTATCTTGCTCTCTCTCATTTGTCCCAGCGATGGATTAAATAAAGACCAAGTAAGACCTGACCGGCTCCGCATATTTGCCCAAAATGTTATTATTGTTGTAGAACATCTTCTTTTTTTTTTTTACAGCAATAAGGAAAATATGTTAATGAAGGAAAAAAAAAAACAAGAAACAGCCACTATCCAGTAGCTAGCATAAAACAGAAGTGATATAGCCCCCACACCCCTCCTCACATATAGCCTACTTATAGTTTTGAATGGCTTGGCAGGGATTGAGTAACTAGTCCACCCACAATAGTTTCACCTTTCTACATCTATGGCTGATAAAAAAAAATGAATAAAATTGAACATCACCTAGCATCTGTATCACTGATAATTGACTCTCATTAAAAACGCGGTTATTTCTAGATTTTCAAATGATCCAACAAGAAACATAACACACCATCTGCCATAGTCTCTGTATCAGGCTTGGCAGCCGCTATCCTCATGTGTCTGTTAAACCATCCAAGATATCCAATGGGGCAGATCCAACAACTTGCCACCAAAGTTGAATCTTCTTACACAAACATTAAGAAATGCTGTAACGAGCCATGATGTGTTGAAATGTTTCATCCTCAACGTTGCAAAATGGGCATCGAGCATCCACAATTTCCACTTTTCTGATCACCAGATTTGTTCTTCATGGTAGTCGACCAACGACTACTCTCCAAACACATAAGTTCATTTTCTGTGGCACCAGCGAGTTCCAAGAGAAAATGAATGATGAGAGTTCCGGCTGCAAGTATGCTTCATCTGTCAGGGAAGATAGTTTCCTTACTAAAAACAAACCACCTGGATCCAGTGACCAGCTCCAATCATCTTTCGTATTTGTTGACAAGAAAACATGTAATAACAGAGAATTGGGTTCTGACAGTTGCTCTTCTTCAGCACCTCTTCAACTCCTTCTCCAACTCCACTGCCAAGCCCAACCCCCCCTCCCATACTCCTTTGTTAAAGACAAGACACTCACCATTTACCTTCGCCTTATATAGTCTAGGAAATTTATCTTTTATACATATATTCCTAAACCAAAAGGTCATGCCAGAATTTCACCTCATCCCCTCTTCTCACCTTTCTCCTAAAAGAATTGACAAAGTTAATTCCTTTGCCTTCTATCTCAAACCCCACCTTTACAATATTACCCTAAACCCTGCCAGACCGACTTTCTTCCCTGGACTTTCCCAGACCTCCACTTTCCCCCCAAATGGCTTTAATAACCTTAACCCACAAAGCTTCCCCACTTTTCCTAAACATCCACCACCATTTCCCCAACAAACCTAGATTTTTTGCATATAGGCTTCCTATTCTTAATCCACCCGAAACTTTACTAGACAAATTTTTTTTCCATGCAACCCGTGCAATTTTTCTAACCTCCCTGGCCTCTCCCCAATAAAAATTATTCCCCACACTCTCAATGTGTTTGATGACACTCACCGGGGCATGGAATAAAGAGAAGAAATGTAAGGGCAAGCTTACCAGAACGGATTTGATCAACGTCAACCTTTCTCCAACCGATAGGAATTTACACCTCCAAGAGCTTAACTTCCTTTTTATTTTCTCTACCACCGTCTGCCAAGATTCTATCATGTTCACGTTTTACAAGCCAGAAGCCCCAAATAAGTCATCGGTATTTTATCCTCCTTGCAACTCACTTTATAGGCTAAAAGGTGTACCTCATCTTTCGGCACACCAACACCAAATAAACTACTTTTGGATAAGTTCACCCGTAGACCTGAAGCCAATTCAAAGCACATCAACAACCTCAACAAATTCACTATATTATCCTCCTTCCAATCTCCAATGAAAACTACATCATCAACATATTGTAAGTGTGATACCATCAAATTTCCATCTCCAACCTCCAAGCTTGTAAACAGTTTATTTTCCACTGCTTCAAGCATCATAACATTGAGACCTTCAGGAACAATAAAAAATAAGAAAGGTGATAACGGATCTCCCTGTCTCACCCTTTTCTCCATCTTGAATTTTGCAGTTGGGCAACCAGTCACCAGCACTGATACCATAGAAGACTCCAAGTAAGCACGTATCCACCTCCTCCACTTGGGACTGAATTCCATTTGCTACAAAACATTTTCTAAAAATTTCCAGCTAATGCTGCCAAATGCTCTTTCAAAGTCCACTTTGAACATTAGAAATTTGCACTGTTTTTTCTTTGCAACTCGCACTAACTCATTGATGACTAGCACTCAATCCAAATTTTTTCTTCCTTTTATAAATGTTGTTTGGACCTCACCAATCAACTTTTGTATAACCTTTTTAACCTATTAGCTAATACTTTAACAACGATTTTCTACTGGCGTCCCACAAGGTGATGGAGCGATAATCTCATTGAGAAGTTGGGTTTCTTGTTTTGGAACCAAGGTAATAAAGGAGGAATTGCAGCCTTTGTCGATCTCACAAGATTTTTCAAACTATTGTAGCCACTTCATCACGTCCCCTTTTACAACACTCCAAAAACGCTTTAAAAAATTAAAGGAGAACCCATCTAGCCCCAGGGCCTTGCTCTCCTCATAGCTCCATATTGCCTCTTTCACTTCTTCTTCTGAGAAAGGAGCCTCCAACATCTGTTGCAAACTATAATTTAATTTTTGGAACTTATTACTCTTAAAAGCTAGCCTAGCGAAGATATCTTCCTTGAAATTCCTTTGGGAAAACTTGAACACCTCATCTTTAATTTCTTTTGGATCATCCTTCTACACCCCATTAATGTAGAGTTCATTCAAATTATTTTTCCTACGTCTCCCATTTACTACATCATGGAAGAATCGAGAGTTTTCATCACCCTCCACCACCCAGTTCATTCTTGCTTTCTGTTTAATTGCTTCATCTTTCAATTTTTCTAACTTCAAAATACCGTACAGTAGCTCCCCTCTCACTTTCACTTCCTCTACTTTCAAATCCCTTTGTTCAACCACTCGATCCCAGCCTTCCAACTCAGATTTCAGTACTTTTGCTTTATTAAATTCATGACCCAACATTGCGTTCTTCCATCTTTTTATTATTTCTTTGAGGTTTTTTAGCTTCAATTTGAGCACAAAACCTGATCACCCTTGTACAGAGGTATCACTCCAAACTGAGTTCACCAACTTGAAAAAATTAGTATGATCTATCTAGGTGTCAAATAGTCTGAACGGGGTTGGCCCGAAATTTTGTTGTCTAACTTCAGAATTATAAGGAAATGGTTTAAAACACATCTCCTTTGAGCAACAACCCGAGCTGTAGGCCACCATTCTACAAAATTACCAAACACCAAAAATCTATCAAGCCTGCTCATTTTTGAACCCTCTTTGTTATACCATGTGAACATCTTACCTCCCATATGAAGATCAACCAACTCAGCTTGGTTAATAAAGGTATTGAAATCTAAGGCCATCCTATTGTCAAATTTGCTACATTTTCTCTTATCAGCCAATCTTACAACATTAAAGTCCCTCCGTAAAATCCAGATTCCAGGGCGTGTTTTCATCTCCTTGTTCAATTCTACCCATAAAGCTTCTTTCTATTCTCCCACTTGAGGTGCATATATATTCACCATGTACACTCGCTCTGTGCACCCAATCCATAACCCAGAAACTCCTAAGTAACCATAACTAGAAAAATGATCGATCAACTGAAAAGCATTTGTATTCATATATTAATTAAACCCCCTAACAATCCTATGGCATCCTGTTGTATAAACCCAAACTCATCCATTCCCCATATCGATTTTACCTTCAACTTAAGGTCACCACCAGAAATTGTTTCTTGCAGACCCAAGAAATCCACTTTTTCTACTCGACATAACTCATGAACCACATTTCTTTTTCACGACTTCTTTAGCCCCTGAATATTTATTGATAAAATCCTCATAAGTTTGTTAATGTTGTGCCCAAAAGCCAATCATGAGATGATTGTATTTTTACACATTGAGCCATGATATTTTATTAAGGCATTAATCCAGCAACTATGTTTGTTGTTTTGTTTCTGTGTAATGTAATAAACATAATTATAACCTTAAAATAATGATATTCTTAAATGTCCCTGGTCTAGTATTATTATAGAGCGGGTTACAATAATACATAACGACTAGCATATGTGAAAAATAATATGAGATATGTAGTTTACATATGGGTGGAAGTTGGAAAACTTGTGTTCTGGACCGACCCACCATGAGAACACTACATGGATCGTTATATGAGTGTCATAAGTTATTCTCATAGTGATCATGGCATATGTAGTCCTTTGACCTAAGGTCATCAAGGTTCCCTACATATGAGTAACATACTTTTATACTTCCCTTTGTTGCTCGTAATTGAGTGAACTTGAAGGAGGTCATTAGGTATATCACATATCATGCGGAGGGATTTGTATGATTAAGATGGGATTTGTCCATTCTATATAACGGGAGTGATATCTTCGGGGCCCTTGATAGAGTGAGACTTATAAAATGCATGGCCATGCTTGGATGAGTTGATATACGATATCAATGTCATCAATTTAAGTTAGTCTACTTAGTAATCAAGAAATCAAAGATTGGGCTATACGAGAGTGACACATTCCATGTCTCGTGCTTGGTCTTGATATCTTGGACAAAGGGACAATGGCATATATGGGTAATAATTATAAAGGTTTAGTCGAATCACCGACAATCTTGTCACTTGGGCAACAATGATGTGTTGCTAGACACCGCTCATTACTTATGATCATAAATGTGATTTATGATCATTGCTAACGTGGTAAGAGCCTATCGGGTCACACACATAGAGCTATTTGGATTATTAGAGTGCATGGGCTAATTATTTGGGTTATGGTTTCATGATAATTTCATGTTAATAATTGGCCCAAAAGTTGAGCCATTATTAAGCCTGAAATTAAAGCCTAATTGGATTAGGGCTTTAAAACCCATTAGGCCTGGAAGTTGAGTTTTACAATAAATAAAACTTTTAGTGAGAAATTTGCAGCCTTGCCCTAGCCTCCCAAAAAGGACAGCCGTGCTCCATTTCTTGCAATTTCTTGGATGACGCAGGCTAGCACTGTGAGTGCAAGAGAAACACATCTGTCGGGACGTGGTGGAAGCGTGGTGATTCTGAGAGGCTCGTGTAGATACCATAGGGAGCTTGAACACGTTAACTATTCAAGTTTTGTGATTCGACTCTACAGTTGGGTGAGAGATCTCAACCGAAATTAGTTATGAAAATTTTTGAACACCTGGTATACCCCGTTTCACTTGGATCCTGGAGGGTTTCGGTTAAATTCCACTACACATGTTTGGCTCTCGAAACCCTACAAAGTTAAGTTTGGCGTCCTTACCTTTTCATGTACCTTTTAATTGCTCCACGATTTGCTCTTTTTCTGCCTCCATATTGAAGCCCACCAAGCTCCCTATGTGACAAATTGACTTAGCCTCCATAGACACACTGTCTTCGATGCATATGTGTTCTTCAATCACTTTAGGCTAGCTAGCGTCACCATGTTCTGTAGATTAGAATCTGATAGCAACTGTCCGGTGATGTCCATCTCCCACTCCAGTGTCTTCGTTTGCCCATGAGCTTTGTTAGCGAGCTTTGCCTCGCTTGCGTTCTTGTTGCCTGGCTGTCGCGTAACCTTTTTCATTAACCGAAGGCTCATCTTCCATGCCCATCCCCTTATTTTCTTCATGACATCGTAAAAATGCTTGGATTTGCATTGTGGCTTCTTTTCCTTCCCCAGTTTTCTCTAATGGGCTTTAAAACATTGCCTTTGTTTGCTAGGCAATGGCATAATAAGCTCTCCCAATGCACTTCTTCTAAGTCCCCTAATGCCACTTTGTTTTATTAACAGGCCTTAACTTGTTTAAGTGCAGCCCAATTTGCTCAATGTTTTTGGCCACACAACTCCCATCAAAAGTTTTTGCTAGAATTGAGTCCTTTGAGTCTTTTTCCCAGTTTAGTAATGGGACCCTGTTTAGCCTTTTCTCCCCAGCACATGAAAGCGTGCACTAACTTTCCCATGGATCTATTACTTCCTCAAACTGCATGTATCCCCATGCATCTTTTTCTCTACTCGTTTCACTATTCTTCAGGCCTGGTTCCAGCAAGTCATCTTTATTGCCTGTACTTCCATCATCCAAACTTTTTGCATGAAAGTCAGTAGAACTAGATGCTTCCAACTGATATCTTAGGCCAAAGTCAACTTTAAGCAAGGGGTCTTCTAAAACTCTAACCTTGAAAATTTTGTTATTGACTTTCACTTTAGGAACCTTAAAAATCTGCTCCAAACACTGTGTTAATACGCAAACTCTTCTGACATGTATCTGTAATTTCTCTCAAGTACATTTCTCTACCACAATAACTCTTCCCTACAAAATAGCAATTGTGGCCAGAGTCTCAACACACCACGCGTGCAATGAGAGCCCTTCAATATTCAGCCATACAACTCGCCCTAGCTTATTCAAGTCCTACTACAATGGTGATATCCATTCGAACCATTAAAGAAGCCAATCTGCTGCCTCCTTAAGCATTGCATCTCTTTCATCCACTGAAGCACATTCCAAGAGGACACACAACCTACCAACATATTTGACCACACACAGACCAACTTCTTCCTTATCACAAAGGTGTTAAATAGTTTTATTTGTCTGAAAGTTTTTTACCTCAGCAACCATGCATCTTTGTAGTAACTTCAGCTCATCCTCCCTACCTTGCACTTCAATTCTAGCCCTGACCTTCTTAGTTTGGTTTTGTATTTCCTTTTTCTGCCTCTCTCTACTTTTTCTAGCGACTACATCAGCATAGATTCTGTTGTCACGCCCTTTTACTCCCACGGCCTTTAACCTCTGAAAGCCCTTTGTCCTGGTAGGAACTATACTTTGAATCTAAATCTCATTTAGCTTTCTCGCCAGTTTGTCCACCCTCTCACCATGTTTGAATCTAACAAACCCAAAATTTTTTCCACTGTTTAACCTCTTTCTTGTGATATAGAAGTCCAAAATGATTCCATACCGTTGGAATACCAAGCAGTGGTGTTTAGAGTCCCAATCTTTTCGAAAGTTTGTGAAGTAAAAAAGTTACAGCTAACCTGTCCATGACGTGATCCAGATCTTGAATGGAATTGCTTGCCCTATGTTCCTTCTCCAGTTCATGGCCCTGAACGCTTGCTCGCTCTCTCCTCTCTCTTTCTATCTACCTATCTATCTAACTCTACCATCTCTATAAAGTGTCTAACTCCTTGGGTCTCTTTATTGTAGTAGAACATCTACTAACGTGAACGGTGGACATACTTACTAACATTCCATCTACTCACCAATGTTTTTAATGTTGATGTCTTTAGATATAACAAACCTATATATGTATATTGCATAGTATACAGTGTCATGCACTATTTGAAAATTTTGTAAATAAATTATTACAATATTATTTTGAGTTGGAATTAACTTTTTTATACATTTTGTTGGTATTAAAATTAATTTTATCATACTTTTCTACTATAAATAAAATATATGCATCACATACATTATTATATTATATGACAACATGAAAATGGAATATATATATATGTAAACCATATTATGCACTAAAAAACTAGTTTTAGATGTTCCACATGTTGATTTGGCTGAGATTGCTCAACTGAGAGCTGAGAACATCCAGTTATGGGGTGATTTTACCCAGTTATAGATAGAGCTTTATGGTCAGGTCCAGCGAGAGACCGAGGCTGCAATAAGTGCCATGCTTAATAGGATGGTCAAGCGGGGGATTATACCTGCATCAGCTCTCTCAGACAACTTACAGACCGGATCCTCTACTCAACATCATGAAGATGATGGTAACCAGTAAGATGGTGATGATTCACTCGGCACTGCACCCTGTTGATGTTATATTGTAGATCCACAAAAAACTAAATGTCAAAAAACCGTAGGAGATAATTTAGTCAGAAAAGTGTAGGACATTTTCTGTCACAAAACCGTAGGATGCAATAAGTCACAAAACTGTAGTACATTGGAAGTCACAATACCGTGGGACAACTTAGGTCACAAAACCATAGGACAAGTGGGGTCACAAAACCGCAAGAATCGCTTTTGTCAAAAAATTGTAAGATTTTATTCATCTCAAAACTGTCAAATAAGCTAGGGTCCACAAGCATCACAAAAGCGTAGGATTGTTCTACACTTATCCGACAGTTTTTATTTCCAACACTTCTTTTTCCTACAGTTTTTTCTGACGATTTGAATTGTAGGAAATAAGCATTTCCTACGGTTTCCCTACATTTTTTACCGTCTCAAATGCCTTGTTCTCTTGTAGTGTCATCATGGGGACAATTTCTTTGCACTGTGATATTGAGACTACTATATGTTTAAAGCATATAGTGAAATTTGTAATCGACATGTTAGTGTAAGACATAATTATGTCTAAGATTAATATTCATGGAGTGATCACTATTATTTATGTAAAAGTTGGATATAATTTGATGGGGATTTGTTTATTTCTACAATAAGAGAATCCACAGCGAAAGCACCTGTAATGGGAACCCAACTTTAAACATTAATTATAAAATGAGTAAAACATGTTAAAATTATGTGATTGTGTGCACTAGATAAGTCTCATATATGGTAGATCCATGAAGTAATGAAAACTAGAAAAGTCTCATGATAATCTTGAAGCTAATGTAAACAATTACTGCAATTAGTAGGATGAGTTTGTACTTTTAATAGAGTTACAATAATTTGCATATATAAGTAATTGAGACAAATTAAAGGATGAAACTCCACCTATGTAGTATCTAAATGTTGCATGCTGCTTTAATTAAAAAAAAATCAAGACACTTCTTATAAATGCTATAGAACTTTCAATCATATCGGCATATATAATAGTGTTAAGAAACATCTTGATTAAATTAATTGAGAGCTAGCCGAAGTTGAGTGTCACATAGGATTTTTGCAAGTTGTCTAGCTTAGGATTAATAGAGAAAGCCTTTTGAAGTTTTATGGCTTTTTAATGAACTTTGCAATATCCTTAATTCCTTCTCTCGTACCAAGAAAGTGCTGCTTATGAACAAATCCAAACCAATTAATTAAACAATCTAATGTTGTTAGGAAATCTTACCCTACGGCACTTAAGTTACCACTTCAAAAATTGTAGACTTAAATGCAGAACAGTACCCCAAACTTTGCCTAATGGATCACTTAATGGCATGAACTATGAACCAGTACAACGTAGGGATCATATTTCTAAGTTTGAGGCGGTTCAGTTCAAAATGTGAGTTGGTTCATCAAGTGAAGTCATGCATTCGGATACCGTTTGCTACCGTTTGATACCATGATATTTAATATATATTTCCTATAATTTAAATAAAGTTATTTATATATATATTTTTATATTAAAAATTCCTAAGTCCCAGCCCTCTTAATCTGAATCTTGACTCTAGCCTTATATTACATCATCCTTCGCGATATGGAGGATATGAATCTAGAAATGTTTATTTTTTGAAATTAGCTTTTAATTAAGCCATACGTTTTTTTCCCATAGGAAATTATTATCATATTTTTTTTATGATTATAACGGCATGAATCAAATATTTTTCTTGAAAAAAATGTAAGTAATAGATTAAAAATGATTATTTTTATATATAGTGACTATTTACTCAATTTGCATATCACTTGAGACTCTACATTTCAAGAATATTCTCTACATTTATTTTATTAAGTACTCGAAATAATTCATAAAAGCATAGTTATTTCTAAAAATTTTTCCTCAATTGATTACCAGATATTTAGAGTATTAGTTTTCAAATCTCAGACATTAGTTTCAGATAGAAAGTCAGCAAAATTGAAAATAAAGAATTCTTTTAAATCGGAAAAGAACACGGCGATGTTATTTATTTATTTATTTATTTTGCCTTTTTTATGGGAGAATTTCGCTTTTAAATATGTCATACACTTCTTTTCCTTAAAAGCATTAATCACATTAGATGGGAAAAGTGCACATACACAAATTTCTGTTTTTTTCCCCCTTGAATTTTAGATGGGATAATTTCACTATTAAGTATGTCACACACTTCTTTTCCTTAGAAAATTTAATGACGTTTGCTTGATCGCTAAGAGACGAGGACAGCAGTCTATATAAAGGAGTATTCCATTTGCAAGATTTCTCACAACAGAGCTCCAAGCATAGGCAAAAAATAAGTGCAAAATCTTGAAGCAAGAGCGTCCGAATCACTTGGTAATATCTCTTTTTTGCTATTAGCACTGGTTTAGTATTTGAACTTATTAATTGCTTTGAGCGCTTCCTCTCCCAAATTAAGCTTTTAAAAAGGCTCTACCATTTAATTTTAAATCATTTTGCAATTCTTAAATTTATGATTCAAAATTTGCAGACAAATGGCTAGTGGCGAAACGCCGGGCACCATTTCAAACTACCTCGGCTATGCCACGGGTTTGATGGACCAGAAGGAATGGAATGGGATGGCGAACCCGACTAAGCCGTACCCGCAGTCGATCCTGCATAATAGCACAGAAAGTTTTGAGCAGTTACCAGATACACCGGGCAATAACACTTCATCTGGTGCTTTGGCATATACAGCCCGTGACAACTCCTTGCCAGGCGCTCTCTTGAAAGTCATGGTCGCTTGGAAAAATTCTGGTCCTGGACCCAAAAATGTACGTAGCTCAACCATATTTAGGTATATATGTGTCATATGAATTGAGGCTTGAAAGTTCCTAGTTAGGTATGTATAGCATGTAGACATTAATGAACTCCATACATATATGCATGTCGCAGGCTTACACAAAGATCTATCTTCCTAATCAAGCTATCAATTGGGACACTGTCAAGGAAAACCTAGATATTGCATCTCCTACTGCCACGGATAATGTTGGTGGAGTGACATCTAGTATCGAATGGAAGTTCGATGGCCCAGTTCCTTCTATTGCTATCCACTTCCAGGTGGCAGCAGGCTCGAACTAAGCAATAGATGCATGTGCAATGCAGGAGCACCGATGAGGCACTTAAATAGTTTCTAGTACTAATGAATAAAGCGCCTCTTGTTTATATGTTAATTTCAAATATTATGTATGTCCCAATGTCTGTATGCTGTTGTGTTGTGTCCTACTATGTCCTTTGAATGAAATAAAGTATATTAAGAACTCGGAGTTACGAGATATCTTCCAAGAGCATAACTTCTACAAAGAAAATAACTCGCATGCAAAAATGAATTTATTTTATTCCATTGAAAAAGAAAAAAAAAACCCGCATGCGAACAATTAATTAGCTAGAAACTCAAAAGTTAGAAAGGGGGGGGGGGGGGGGAATAAAGTAATTGATTTTTTAATCGTAAATAAACATAATACGTTGAGCATATTATGTACGAAATTTTGGTGTTGGGAAAAGGGTTGAAAACTCAGTTGAGCACAACTGCCAGATGTTGCCCGTGTCTAAAAAAACTGTGATGAGAAAGCAAGTTAGGATCTGATAAATTGAGATTAACCAAGTCAACAATTGATAACAAAAAAAAATATTTGTTCCAGAAAATGGCTTGAAAACCAGTAATTTGAAGCGGAAAAAATCGAAAAATGTCTCTTTTGTCTTGAATGACATCTGAGTTCACACCTCTCAACAGTGGCGTATGTATATGTCTAATATGAGGTTCATGAGCCGCGGACCCCTTTAATTTTTCAATCGACCCTTCATTATTTTCATAATATTTATTGAAATAAAATAATGTGCCCCTTTACATTAATAAAAATAAAATATTAAGTATTCTCTTCCTTCTAATGATAAAAATGACATAAGTCCTATACTGGCCCCTAAACTTTAATACATTTTCCCACCTAAGATTCGAACTTTTTTTATCACTCTCTTTTCTCCTCAAATATATGAAAAACCTAAATAGCTAGTTAGACACGAGATAAAGTTAATAGGCCAAGTGAGAAGGAATGCATAAGAATATAATTAGAGGAGAACTTTTGTCTTTTATATTGTATATAACATGAATATATTGTTTATCTTTTCCAAATTTCATTGAAGCAAGTCAATCAAGAGCAAAAATAAATAAATAAATAAATAAATGCTAAATCAAAACACTTTAAGTTTTTTCCTCTAAAAATATTTATCAATTAATAATCGTCATATCATATATGGAAATTTATAAACTTCATTATATAGACACATACAAACCCATACAAACCCTCTTTGTAAAAATCTTTGATTCATCACTGTCTCTCAATTGTTAACCTCATTTACCTATTTTTGTAGTTTTTTATTAGAAAAATACAGACTGGACATGAGTAGCATTGCATACGCACAAAACATAGCAGATGAAAAGCTAACACAAGTTGAAACCAAAAAACATAAGAGACTTAGAACCCCTGGATCAGATTTCAGAAAACTAGTGTTCGGGGAAATTTTCAAACCATCTCCCCTACACCTGAGGTTTAGCCTAACCTACAGTTGTCCACTTTATTCTAAAAAACCTACGCTTTGCCCCCTGGTATAGTTATCTCAGTAAAATTGACTACTATGCAAGTGGACGAAATGTCATGATTGCCCATTAAGATTTGCAAATCACACAAATCAACTACAATATTCATTTTATGCTACTTTTGATCTATTTTCTCTAAATATATAATGCATTTCTAATAAATTTTTTATTTCTGAATAATTTATTTCTTTAGAAATTTACTAATATATAATTTCTAGATCTGTAATATATTTTCATATTTATAAACCAATAGTTTATAATTGGGATTAATATTATTGTTTACTTTTGTAATATTTTATTTATTTTTCAATTATTTTAAATAGAGAGGTATAAATTATCTTTTGGGCAAAATATATATTTTACCTAATCTCCTATTTTGAAAACTAATTATCACCATTGGAAGGAAATATACACATTCTATAATTTTTTAACAATGCATAATATAAATAATATATTAATTAAGGACATCATTAAATACATATCAGTATATCATTACTTAGGTACATTTCTTAGCCAAATGGTACCAATGAAAAAATTAATAAATTATACTTATTTTTTTACAAAAAAAATTAAAAGTCATAAAATCTTAAAATATATTACTTCAGTAAAAGTGAAGTTTAGTTGTGCATTCAATAAATGCATTACACATTTATTATTTTTAATTACTTTTTAGTTGTGTATTCAATAAGTGCAATGCTTTTTTTTCTATATGGAAGACCATAGTTCGAGTCATAAACTGGGTCATCAAAGAGGCCATCATTAGCCTTCTGAGTAAAGAATTGGAATTTTGGTTGCTAATTTATGGTGGATATTTATTTTTTATTTTTTTTCTCCTTTTTCTGTTTTGACATCGACAGCAGCAGTAGAGTCTCTTCCTTCACAAGCCATTGATACAAACTGAAATTATATTCTTAGCAACTAACCAACGTATATGTTTTGGTTAGTAGTATATAGGACACTGTTCACTGACCACATTAAGACTCCTGTCAAAAAATGGTTAATGAAGAAACATGAACTAGCATCAGCTAGTTGGGCAGAATGGACACAAGCAGATTGAATTTGGAAAAAAGAAGTAATGCAAGAGAGCACAAGATCATAATTGGTGGCGAAATGTATCCAGTCTTCTCCCACCGTCAATATTGATCTCTAACAAATAACAACAAAGCTAGACAACCCGTCATCAACAAACAAACATCTCTCCGTTTTCACATGTGTCCTATCTTTATTTACCAATCAGTTTCTTTAACTACTAAAATAGTCCAAATTTTGAAGATTCCAAGTACTAGCGGCTAAATAGATAGAACCGTCGGCAACACAAAAGTAACTTTTCCAACGGTTTTACATTGGTGGAAGGTAAGTCTAGTTCGGGGTGGGCCATTTGCCTACGGCTAGATAGTTGGTAAGTATTTAAATGAAATGGTGCATTTCACTTATTAACCGCCTGTTTAGCTTAAATTAACTCGTATGTATTAACTCATTTTTTTTTTGTCAGTTGCATTCCCTAGGCCAGGCCAGACTTCCATTTGACTTAATTACCCCTCAATCTTTTAAATATTACAATATCACATGCTGGCTCGCTGGGTGCCAAAAATCATTTATTCGCCCCACCCACCCAACTCTGGACTTTTTAACTTTTCTACTTTTCTCTGTGTTCTGTCCAGCTTGATTCCTCCCAGCCGATCTCGATATGAAGCCCCTGTTTGTATTAGATTTCTACTCCTTCTTCCCATCCTTAATTGTCATTAACTGATCTCTCCTTCGTTTAATGAGTCTATGAATTGGGACCGGAGTTATTTTCACTGAGCGCATGTCGTCCTCTTTGCAAGCCTGCTCGGCTGAGTCTCCATACACGTGCAACTCAATCAGCCACCACCAATTCATCATTGGTCATTGACACGCTGGTATGTTTGCTCTTCGTCCCATCTGTATGACTGGTTTTGTAAGTTCGGAAGCACGCAACCTGTCCAATTGTTTTTCAGACCATTGCGTTGTCGAGAATGTAAGATACGGTTTAAATATCAATTGTATTGTGTGTTTGTTTACCGTTTCACACTCAATCTTTGCTTGTTTATAGTTAGTCGATCATCGAAACCGTCAAAAATAATTTTGGTATCGCTAACAACTCAAAATAAATAAATTTATAGTATAGCAGTGAAAATCAGGTCAAATCTCAAAAGAAATTCTTATCTGAAAGCTTCATCACAAAAAACTTAGAATAAAAGATTGGGGGGATTGTTTGTAATAAAAAATGAAATAAAATTAAAAAAAGGATCAAAGAACAAAAATTAAGAAACCTATTAAGTAAGAAACCAACAAAACAATCAAGAATTCAAATCTTGGCATCAGTCAACATCCACCACCGAATTTCTACAACTGATCATCGATGCATAGATAAATCAATCAAGATTTTGAATATTTATCGTTGGAGCTATCTTCCTACTTCTCCTTAGTCATAGTTAATCAGAAACAAGCGATCTAATTAACCTTAACTGCCGAACAACCTAAGACAAGAGCTTTGATTTAATTTAACAATTGTATTAAAAATTAGAGAGATCGATGAAACTAAATAACACAAGCGGCTGTATTTAATTTATTTGAATATTCTCCCTAAGACCTAATGATTTCTGACGTAGTAAATCACTAAACCTCAGTTGCTTCACAAATTAGAGAAACCAAACAATTACGAATTTGATTTTTAACCTAGCTATAAATTGAATTTGAATAACAACTAGTAGGCCTTCTAGCGTATAAATAAAACAATTATGAAATTAATCATAGAAGAACATCCAATACTCAAAATATTAATTGATGAATAAAAACAAGTTTGATCTCACAGTACTAAAGAATTCGAGGTTTTAGTCTCCTTCAACCAAGGCTAAAAAAGACTAAAAAGGAAAGAAAACAAACAAGAAAAGAACACAAAAAGAGTTGGAGAATGAGATGGGTGGCGGCAGCCACCAGCCAGAGAAAGGGGGTCGTGCAGCCCTTGGTCCCCTTTTATAAAATTAACCTAATATGGTTAAATTCATAAAAATCACCAAACTTCCTATATTGTTACAAAAGTACCCCAAACAAATAAAAAGATTCAAACTAACTAGAAGGTTTTAAAGTTGTCAGCCAAGTAATGCTCCAGAATAGTAGCAGCAATTTCAAGCTGAGATTCGACCTTGATGAAATCATTATTTATCAAAACTCAAAGCATGAAAGTTGCAGAGCTCTTTCTTAGCTTCAGAATGACACCTGAATCGCATAAATAGAAATCTACAGTCAAAGATATGCCCAAAATACAGCAACTGCTTTTGAACTAATGATGACTTGCAAATCGCGCATTTGAAACTGAATTTGACCCTCATAACGTGCAAACTGGGTTTCATGGTCTGAATGTGATTTGTAGCTGTAGATGTTAGCTTTCCAATGAATCAAGAATCACTCAATTCAGATCTATGTAGCTCAAGATATGATTTTTCTACCGAAATATCACCAATCTGTCAAAATCCTGAAAGAACAAAACCAAACTAAAACTTCTAAAATTGCAATTAAATCCACTTTCAATCAATTAAATCTAGATATGCTCTAAGCTACAAAAATACTCAAAATATATCTTTAAGGTTCAAAACATATTAAAACATACTAAATATAAGATAAATAAATATAATAAATATAAACTTATCAAATTCCCCCACACTTAGCTTTTGCTCATCCCTGGGCAAAACTCAAAATAGAAACATATTTTTGAGCTAAACCGAGTAAGATAATTCACATCCAAGGGTCTTGACAAACTTAACTAGAGAAATTAAGTACGCAATCTACTCTACAATAGCAACTCAATACTAAATAAGTCCTTGAAAACAATTTCTTCTCAAGCTAGCAACAATCACCATTGAAAATCTGAGAAAAACATTAAACTTTTATATGAAGTAAAGAGAACAAACCAGGTAGATAAGAACTCAAAAAGTACAACCGGTCTTACCACAAACTCATGGAAAATAAGAAATCAGTTGAGACTTTATTTTTTTTTCTTTTTTTTTTATTTAATTTTTTTTGTTTTGTCTTTTTCTTGTGTTCCGCCGTTTAGCGAGTGTATAACAGGGGCTCTACCATATCCAAGCTATTAACTCGATACAAACCCAAAGTGATCTTTAACTATACTCATATTCCTAGTACCTTTTCAAGCAGTGATCAACTCTTGCCTTTTGCCTTAGGAGAAGACCCCAACTTACTTCAATACTCAGAACAGTGAAGTAACAAAATTTTCTTTTTTTATCATAATGCAATAATCCAAACAATAATTTCTATTTTTTTCTCAGGTGATTCAAATCATCCATCAACTGAACAAACCACATATTCAACTTAATAAGCTCATAATCTCACAAGGTTTAAATCAATGTACTAAGTACATAAATTTAATAAAAAAAATCAGTTCTCAAGATAACCATCAACTAGCTTGATCAAAAATTGTAAAAATAATTTAAAAATAAAATTTGAGAGTTACATAAAGACTAAGAAATTACTAACTCAACACTCAAGCTAAGCATTCAAGAACCAACAAGGTGAAATCATCTAACAATTCATATCGATGCTCAAAAGTACGAATAAAAAAAATTTTAGTTCCAAAATTTTGAAAATAGAAAATTATGGCTCAAGCTACTCACTTCCCCACACTTAAATCAAACATTACCCTCAACGTTCACAATAAAAGCACAGCTGAAGAAAAGTAAAGGTACCGCCCTAAAAGGTGATTTCACAATGATTCGCAGTCCAAAATTTTACTTCAGTGTGTTGCCCTATATGGTTCAGTTCACCTCTAGCCTGAAAAAGTACTGCTGACCAAGAAAAACAATTTTGAGAATAAAAAAAACTTGAAAAATAAAACCAGAGAAAAAAAAAAGAAATAAGTAACTTTAACAAAAGAAGAAATCTCCCCGGCAATGGCACCAAATTTTTGGTTGATCGTCGAAACCACAAAAAATAATTTTGGTATCAGTAACAACTTAGAATAAATAAATCTGTAGTATAGCAGTGAAAACCAGGTCAAATCCCAAAAGAAATTCTTATCTGAAAGCTTCCTCACAGAAAACTTAGAATAAAAGATTGGGGGGATTGTTTGCAACAAAAAAATGAAATAAAATTAAAAAAATGATCAAAGAATAAAAATTAAGAAACCTATTAAGTAAGAAACCAATAAAAAAAATCAAGAATTCAAATCTTCGCATCAGTCAACATCCACCATCGAATTCCTACAACTGATCATCGATGCATAGATAAATCAATCAAGACTTTGAATATTCATCGTTGGAGCTATCTTCCTACTTCTCCTTAGTTGTAGTTAATCAGAAACAAATGATCTAATTAACCCTAACTGCCAAACAACCTAAGACAAGAGCTTTGATTTAATTTAACAATTGCATTAAAAATTAAAAAGATCGATGAAACTAAATAACATAAACACAAGCGGCTGTATTTAATTTATTTGAATGTTCTCCCTAAGACCTAATGATTTCTGAAGCAGTAAATCACTAAACCTCAATTGCTTCACAGATTAGAGAAACCAAATAATTACGGATTTGATTTCTAACCCAGCTATAAATTGAATTCAAATAACAACTAATAGGCCTCCTAGCATATAAATGAAACAATTATGAAACTAATCATAAAAAGACATCCAATACTCAAAATATTAATTAATGAATAAAAACAGCTTTAATCTCACAATGTTAAAAAATTTGGGGTTTCAATCTCCTTCAACCAAGGATAAAAAAATACTAAAAAAGAAAAGAAAACAAACAAGAAAAGAACACAAAAAGAGTTTGGGAAGGAGAGGGGTGGCGGCAGCCACCAGCCAGAAAGAGGGGGTCATGCAGCCCTTGGTCCCCTTTTATAAAATTAACCTAACATGGTTAAATCCACAAAACTACCTAAACATCCTATATTGTTATAAAATTACCCCAAACAAATAAAAAGATTCAAACTAACTAGACGGTTTTAAAGTTGTGAGCCAAGCAATGGTTAAGAACAGCAGTAGCAACTTTAAGCTGAGATTCGACCTTGATGAAGTCATTATTTATCAAAAATCAAAGCATGAAATTTTCAAAGCTCTTTCTTAGCTTCGAAATAACACCTAAATCGC
The DNA here is from genome assembly GCA_005392925.1 of Aquilaria sinensis. Classification (NCBI taxonomy): domain Eukaryota; kingdom Viridiplantae; phylum Streptophyta; class Magnoliopsida; order Malvales; family Thymelaeaceae; genus Aquilaria; species Aquilaria sinensis. Next base: position 32,218 of record SMDT01003291.1, read on the forward strand.
ATAAAACGGACATCTACAGCCAAAGATATGCCCAAAATACAGTAGCTGCTTTCGAACTAGGGATGACTCGCAATTGCGAATTTGAAGCTAAATTTGACACGCTTAACGTGCAAACTGGGTTTCATAGTCTGAATGTGATTTGTAGCACCAGATGTTAGCTTTTCAATGAATCAAGAATCACTCAATTCTGATCTATTTAGCACAAGATATGATTTTTGTACCGGAACATTGCCAATCTGTCAAAATCCTGAAAGAACACAACCAAATTAAAACTTGTAAAATTGCAATTAAATCCTCTTTCAATCAATTGAGTATAGATATGCCCTAAGCTACAAAACATACTCAAAATATATCTTTAAGGTTCAAAACATATTAAAACATACTAAATATGAGAGAAATAAATATAATAAAAATAAGCTTATCAATAGTTTCAGACACAATCTTTGGTTCATATATACTACTGCGCTATTCTAAGATGTCTACAGTTGGTAGGGTAATGGTATTGAATAGGAATTTTTTTTGTTTTCAAATAAACTGATCATAGTTGATACATGTAAATGGCATGAATCAGTAGTAGATGTGGGCAAAGCAGAGTGTCGTTATTGTCTGTTTAACTTACTTGTATATGCACTTAGGTGCTCCTTTGACCTTTCTTGTTCTTTACTATTGGCGAGAAACATACTATTTTTGTTGGAGGAGTGTTTACTATGGACAATCAAGTATTCCGATCGGTTAACCCTGACTAGGATGAGGCAGTAGTCCCTGGTTTGATGCGCCATCCTTTAGCTATCGGCTATTGACAATTTCATTCAGTTTGCATTGGAGGCAAAAAAATAGAGGGGAATTTGAAGGTGATACCTTGTCCCGTGTTGGATGGAGGTCCGTTGCTCATCATATGGGTGAGACGAGTAACTACCCATGGACAGAGCAGCAGCTGAAAAACCAATGGGGAACCCTCTAATGACAATATAGGCCCCTATTATTGGGAATATATCCAACAACTGGCTGGAGCTGGGACCCAATGTCTAGGAAAATTGTTGCCTCTGACTTATGGTGGAATCGGCATGCACAAGTGCGATTTCAATTACTACCCATTCAGGTAATTTTTTCCATGTTTAACAAAAATTATGATTCGTTACGGTAGATGCATTTCATCTTTATATTTTATGTGAATGAACAGCTCATAAAAAATGTATATAAATGTTAAATGTGACCTAATCAGTCTGTCAGCTACAAATTGTTTTTTTTTTTGTATAATTGATTTGGAATTCCTAGTATGGTGTTATCTTCTACTTCTGTTACTATATTTGATCAGGCAGGTACACCCCGAGGTAGCAAAAGTTAGAGATGTCAAAGTCCCTAATCTGGAGTCTTTGGCTACTTTGTTTCTGTTAGATGGTCATGAGGCCACGCATCCAGTTCCAAGGCGTTTGTTCATTGAGTCTCCTAAAGGTGCTTTGGACATCATTGACAGAACTTCTGACTCAACAGATGACACTCCCGTGTGGCCTCCAACAGTTGCATCTCAATAGCGCCATCGTCCATCCATTTCAATCGGCCTGGTTAGCCCTGTTGCTTACCCACCAGCTTTGGCAACTGGTTCAGGAGGTTCTGTGGTTGGTTCACCAGTCACTCCATCAACCATGTGCTGTTGTATAGCCACTACTAAAAAAACCTGTTTTTCCAACTGCCTTATTTCCAACGGTGAAGCAGTTGGAAATTTCCAACTGCCAAAACCGTTGGAATTAAGAAAAAATATTTTCCAACTGCCCAGCAGTTGGAAATTGTGGAAATTTTATATATATATAACTTCCAACGGCTTGAACCGGCGTTGGAAAATTAAGAAATTATTTATATATATTACTTCCAACGGCTTATGCCATTGGAAAATGTGTAAATTAATGGATTTTTTCAGGGAAATTTGGATTTATCACAGTTCCAACGGCTTTAGCCGTTGGAAATTGAGGAAATTATATATATATATGACTTCCAACGGCTTATGCCGTTGGAAAATGGGTAAATTAATAGATTTTCTGCAAAATTTTGATTTATTACACTTCCAACGGCTTAAGCTGTTGGAAAATAAAATGGTTTGTATTTCTTTCTTCCAACAGCTATAACAGTTGGAAAATTAAGTTATGCAATTTTTAGTTTGAAAGTTTTCCAACGGCTGAGACCGTTGGAAATAGAAAGGAATTTTTTTTATGCGTTTAATGAAACGATGTGTTTTAGTTTAGGATTTCCAACGGCCCTAGCCGTTGGAAAAAAAGTTTTTAAATCTCCCCCCCAGCGCGAGTCGTCTTCTCCAGCGAGCAAAAATTCGCGTCTCTCTCTTCTAGCTTCTCTCTTCATCACACAACACACACATTCACGTTTCTTCTTTGATTACGCCCTAAAAAAGCTTCGTCTAGGTCAGTTGTACGTGGATCTGGTGTCGTTTGAGGCGATCTGAAGGTTAGTTTCGTTATTTTTCGAGTTTCTTTGAATTTTGTTTTTTGATTTTTTGCCTCATTTCACTGTCTTGGTTGATAATGGATTGAAGATTTTGAGTTTTATTGCAGGATTGCAGTTATTTGCGGCCATTTGAAGGAAGCTAGAGCGTGATTTGAGGTCAGTTTGTTTATTTTATATTTTTTAAATTTTTTCCCCAATAAATACGCATAATCCGGATTATTACATGTTTATTTGGTTTGAAATATGTGCAATATTTATGATTTTGTGTTGTTGATGGTTGGATGTGAAGTTTTTAGGTTACCCATTACAATTGCAAATTTATGTGTATTTTCTTACAATTTTTTTTATTTTTTTGATGAATTATAAAATATGAAATTATTAGTTTTAAGTGAATTGTTTAGGTAGTATATTTATGTGTGAACTTAGTTAGTATAATTAAAATTAGTAAATTATTATTTATACGTAAATTGTTTAGGTACTAAAGTTATGTATGAAATTAGTTATTATATTTCAAAATAATTAATAATTTTGATTTTAATAAAGTGTTTAGGTAGTATAATTATCTCTCAAATTAGTTGGAATAATTTAAAATATTAAATAAATAGTTTAAAGTACATTGTTTAGGTAGTATATTTTACAATTTGAAATTAGTTTTTATGGGTTTGTTTAATTTAGGTAGTACTTTTATGTGTAAAAGTAGTTAGTATATTTACAAAAAAACTTTAATTACTAAGTAATTAAATATTTACAAATAGAAAATTCTTTGTTTTCTGTTAATGGTTTACGAAATATTTTTAAAAATATTTAAACAAATAGAAAATTCTTTGTGTTCTGTAAATGGTTTACGAAATATTTTTAAAAATATTTAAGTACTAAGTATTAGTATATTTCCAAGTAGAAAATAAAATTGTTTTCCGTAAATTGTTTACGTATTTTTTTTTAAAAATTGTTTAGTTAGTATATTTATGTCTCAAGTTAGTTAGTATATTTAAAAATAATAATTATTGGTGGGATGTAAATTATTTAGGTAGTATATTTATGTGTCGAACGTAGTTTGTATATTTAAGAACGGTGGGATGTAAATTATTTAGGTTGTATATTTATGTGTCAAAGTAGTTTGTATATTTAAGAACAAACAATAATTAGTTGGATGCTAACATTTTGTAATTAGTATATTTGTGTGTTAAATTATTTAGTATATTTCAAAAATAGCAACGGCTTTAGTTTGAAGTCAATTGTTTGGGTTATATATTTTCTTACCACGTACAATGGTTATTTTGGAATTTTGATTACAATGTTTTCATTATTGGCATTAATATAAATTGTACAAAATATATCTGGTGAAATAAATTGACCTTGAAAAATAATATATGTCAATATTAATAATATTACGAAGAATAAATATGGGATTATAAATGTAGTAGTAAAGTCATGGCAGTAGGAATAAACTTTGGGAGATGATTATTTCTCTGATCTAATGAGGAGTCCCTTGAAGGAAGTGATGATGAAAATGATTTTGAATCAGGGGATACTGATAGTGGCGAATCAGAGAAATCAAATTCAGATGAACTTGGAAACTCAGAATAATGTAAACGTGCATATGTTATTGTATTATGTAATGTTCTCGTTTAGTAATTAACTTTTAATATATATGTAAAGAGCAACTGAAACTTCAACTTGAAGCCTACAATATGATTGAGCAAGTTTTATTTCAATGTTTGAATGTACGTTATGTAAACTTTTGTATGGGATTTCATAATAATGTAGATGCCACCTAAAGGAGATGCGACATATACACGTCGCCCAGGGAAAGGGCTATTTCAGCAAATGAAAGAAGTTTTAGCAGAACCAATAGCTAGACATGATCGGGCAGGCCAATCGCACTCCCATCATTCGGATGCACAGCCATCAACAGAACAAACACCTGTTCATCATCCTCACCCTCCCAGAGGTGGTATTCGCATTGGTCCTACACGTGGTAGTGGTAGTCGGTCTACCCCGACCCCTGTAGTGTCACCGGATGGTGGGAGTTCACATGGTCAGTCCGCGGTATCCCAAGCCCCGCTGCAGGCTCGTTTACGGATAGTACCTCACGGGAACACGTAAGTAATGCACCCGCTTGTACCAAATTAGTTTATTTAACATGTAGTATCTGAAGTCGCAGTAAGACTAATTTCATGAATTCTGTGAAACATCCACTTCATGTAGCTTCCTTCCATCACGAGCAACAAGGTTGGTCACTAGATGCTTCACCACACACTTCAGGGGACATCATGACTGGACAAGCGCGAGTCCAGCAGATATTCAGGCGTGGTGGCGCGTATTTGAGGTTAGATACTTGTTATAACTATTTTGCCTTTATCATCTATGTTGGAATCTATAGATCCGCTATATAGTTTTTATAAATAATAACGTGCAGGGATTATGTGAGTGGGATCCAGCCCACCATAATGAGGTCTACCGCGTCTGGCATATGTTGGCGGCTAGTCATTACCGACATACGCTGGGGGACATCCGCCGAGAAAAGAATCCAGAGAAACGGCGAGCAAGGGCATCTTTTATGACCGACGCGCAGTATGCAGAAATGGAAGCATGGTGGGTTACCGCGGAGTTTAACGAGCGATCGGCAAGGGGTAAGACGATGCGAGCTTCATCATCGGAGTCATCTAACTCCACAGGTGCATGCAGTGCTACATATGCAGGAGGTTCGGTTTCCATTACTGAACACCGAGAACGAATGGTAAAATAATCATAATCTTTTACACATAATTCAAGTAACTTTATTTGGAGAATCAATTAATGTGACTACGTTTCAAATGTAGCGTGATAAAGATCCGGAGAAGAGGGACCCAGGATTGTTCAAGGTGATGCAGCAAACTCATAAGAAAAAAGAGCAGGGATTATGTTAACAGGCGGACTGAAGAAGTTGCGGTAAGTAATTGTTACATAATGCTTAAGTATAATTTCTGATCTTGTTACTAATAAATTTTCTGTACTATTATATGCAGGCAATAGTAGCTGTTGAGATCGAGGAAGCAACGCAGCAAACGGATGATTCAGGTGGCGCACCTGACATAGATGAGGTTGCGATCATAAGTGCCGCTGCTGGGGGTAGGAAGAAAGGGCGTGTATTTGGCCTTGGATCAGAACAACATGTCGTGCCTGGACGACGGCAACCAGGGCTTACTCATCCAGCACATGTTGATGTGATGCAGACTCCGGAGTTCGCTGAACAAGTACAGCGAGTCGTAGCGGAGCAAACTGCACAGCAAGCATCACATTATGAGCGGAAGCTACAACGTCTGAAGAGGAGACAACGAGCTGAGATGGAGTACATATGCAATTCAATTGGCATTCTCCCGCCCGCACCACCTGCAGATGATGATGATGACTCGGGATCGGATGACGCATAGATCAGGTATATCATGCTACTAGATGTATTTATTAACAAACATTCACTTAGTTGGATTATGAAAGCATGTAATTTAAACTCTACTGGAGCTCATGTGGATTTAGTAGTAAATTTCCAACTTGACTTAGTAATTTTAATTCTGTATGTTTGTTTTAACAAACATTCACTTAGTAATTTTAATTTATGAAATTTTGTGAGTTTTAAAAATTGACTACAAACGATATCAGTATCGGCAGTATACGAGGTTAACGTTTAAACAAAACATTCGATTGGAAATGGACAGTATAGAGATAAATAATATAAATGAAAAAATAATTCGAAGCTAAAAATAAAATCTGGAAAATTTTCCAACTGCTGAGGCAGTTGGAAATGTTTCCAATGGCTTAAAAAATTTCCAACTGTCAGGCAGTTGGAAAATTTTCCAACAGCCACATTTCCAACTGTCTAGTGTATTTTCCAACTGCCTTCATTTCCAACTGCTCAGGCAGTTGGAAATTTCCAACTGCTCTGGCAAATTTCCCAACTGCCAAGGCAGTTGGAAAACCAAAAAATAAAAACATTAATAAAGCCGTTGGAAAATTCTCCAACTGCTTAATTTCCAACGGCTGACAGTTGGAAGTTCTAACTGCTCACTTCTGGGCAGTTGGAAAATTAACTTCCAACGAATGATTTTCCAACGGACTATTTTCCAACTGCCTGCCGTTGGAAACAGTCCATTTCCAACGGCTGACAGTTGGAAAATTTAATTTTTTTAGTAGTGAGCCATTGTTCGACAGTTACCTAGTGTCATAAAAGGGGATCACTTTTGGGTGGAGGCTGCATCCTTCTTGCACAATTCAGAAGGTGCACGTGACATGTTGCTGAATGGAACCAACAATGATGGAGATAGACTTGCGTGGTTGAAGCACAAGATCCAGAAGTTGGGCTAGTGGTCTTATATATGGGACGCCATTGTATTATATCTTCTCTCTTAGCGTCCTATTTCTGTGTAGTTTCTATGGATGGTCCAACCTGCCCTCGGTAGATCGTTCTGATACCTGGCTACCGTTTTTGTTATGTTTGCTAGTGCAAACAATTTGTATATTGTACTTTATGTTGCAGTTTATGGGCAGATGTTGTTATTGCTATTACAGTGTTTCTGTTAGCCATATTGTCCACAAGCAGTGGCATTAAAAGTGGATGGATTACCCCATTTACTTATCAATTGGATAACAATATTGTATGAATCTATTCCAGTTGTCCTCTACAAATACTGAAAAATTAATTTGAGTGTAGAATTAAAATTAGTAATAATGGATGCTAAAAAAATAGTAATGAAAACCAATAATGTCATGACTGGGGAAATAGCCAAATAATATAAATAAAAGGTAGAATAAAAAGAAGTTGGTTGTTTCAACTAAAATATTTATTACATATTGAAGTTCATTGTCTACGTAATATTTTTTTATATATTTATATGGTTAAATTTTTACTTCGCCATTGTGATGAAAAGCTCATAAATTTTTACTCCTTCACTTTTATAATAACTACTAAATCAACCTATGCGTTGCAAGTGAATAAAAATATTAAATATATGTTTTACTCAAATAACTATAATTATAATTATCTATTTTAAAATAATTAGTAGCAGGAATGATTTTACTTTTATAATATTGATAATATATTTCTTATTAGTTTTAATCCAATATTTGTAAAGAGTTTGTCATTATAATATTTCATCATAACTGTTCTCATTTGTGCTATCCACTATAAAAGATTACTTATTGTATTGTATTTTTATTTATTATAAACAACAACAACAACAACAACAATAATAATAATAATGGTGATAATAAAATGTTAAATATGCCACAGGTAATACTAGCTCCAAAAGAAAATAATAGAATTTTTTCCATTTGTGATAGTAGAGTATTTATTAAAATTATTCCTTGTACTTCTAATATCTTATCAAAGATTTCAAATTTTCTCTTCTTAGAAAATTATCTCTTTTTTTGAATTTGAATAAAGTATATGTGATTACTTTAAATTAATTTAATGGTATATTCTAAAATAGATTTTTTAAATAAGTTTATTAAAAAACATAATAGGCATAAAAACATACTACTACATGTAAATATACCCTTAATCTTTCTTTGAAATAAAATATATAGTAATATGTTTTTTTCTCAATCTTTTCAAATATTTTATATTTTTCCCCAATTCCATGAAATATTTCCACTCAAATTAATTATATTTATATCACATAAATTTTGGGAATTACTTTAAATTGCTTCGTTATTTCTCTCAAAAGAATTTGAATTGAGAAATATTAATTTATAATGGAAAAAAATTTCATTATCAATCTTTTTATGCATGAAATAATTATTGTGCACAATGTATGCACTTATTGTGAACCATTGTTTTGTTGGGTTAACAAATTTCACCTAGTGGGAACAAATTAAAATATTTTTAAACTATTTAGAATGAAAAAGGAAAATAAAAAATTTAGGATGAAATTTAGCTCACATAGGATTATATTGAATAGTAACAACAATAACAAAAACATTAATAATAGTGTAATGTAGAATATGCTAAACGTAGTACTTGTCTAAAAAAATGATAGAAGTTTTATTTTATTTGTAATGGCAGAGTATTAATAAAAGTACTTTGTACTATTTTTAATATCTTATAGAATATGTCAAAATTTCAGTTATCAGTATAAAATTTATAATCAATGGTACACAATCTATTAAACAAAAGCTTTGAATTTAATATGTTAATAATACTATGGATTTATAAATTTTATTAAAAGTTAAATTGGTTAATTCATCTTGAGTTGTATACTTTACATTAAAGAAGCTAATAATTTAGTGGGGAAAAAAATAGTGGCAATTTAGCAACATTTGGGTCATTACCACATAATGTCCACTACTATATATATCACTAGAAATAAATTCGAGGTAGCATTGCTAAAGCACCAAAACATGGCCTTTTAAATGGGCTCAATGATGTTCGTTGAACATGATATACACATATTAGCGATTACGCATACGATGCCTATCACGCCATTCTAAAATCATACTAGCGATAGTGTCTCGTGTGTGGGCCATAGATGACATTTCTACCTGTAGTGGCTCCAAATCAGGTTCTTTTACACCATTATGCGTTGCATTGCGGATGTAGTCGGTGCTCTCGAAAGAACTAATATCTGAGTCGTTCTAATCATTGTATCGAACATAGTTATGATGAGCACAACATGCTATGACAATGTCAGCTTGAATTTTTGGCTTGAACCAAGCCATGCCTATCACAATCTTTCACTTCATTTTGGTTGCGCCTATAATTCGCTCAACAACATTCCGCAGCCCTGCATGTGCGTAGTTGAAAACTTCTCTTGGACCAAATGACTTACGAGTACCGAAATTGTTGTGATGGTAGTCAACCGATCGATATAGGGCTAAAAACCCTCCATATTGGCATAACGAGAATCCACCAAGTAGTATCTTCCTCTAGAAACATATGTGATTTAGCAAAAAAAAATGGGATTAAAGGTTTTAAAAAAATTGGAAAATGATCACAATTGGAAATGGAGATCATATTTTTGAAAACAATCTATGACAATCTGACGATTCAGGGGGCGAGTTTGGGAACTAGGATCCTGGTTGTTCTCGGCATTCTCATAGGACACGACTGTTATGTGCCGCCCAAGAGTTCCAACATAAACATGAGTGTACATCATATTAAAGTCACAAACCACCCACACATTTTGTGTTGGCCTACTGAAATGACCTCGATAGAACTCTCTATCCTCCCGTGGGAAAATACCACCTACATGGGTTCCATCTATAGCACCTATTGCACCTGAGAAAGCTTCCCCCAAAGCTTCTACAACTTGGGGGGATACTTGCTTGAAAGACCATTCACTAGGTGCAATTATAACACCACCTAATGAGACTACTGATACGAGTACCCTACAAAACCATCTGCAAATGGTGTCGGTGGAATGTGGGAACACCTGCCAAACATCACGGTATTTAAAACCATGGGCACATATAGTGAGAAACATGGCTAATCCCTCATATGATGCGATCCTGTGTGAGCTATGCATGTTGTGAAACTTTACCAGGTCGTTGTTTAGACGACGAAAACAATGAGTGGACATGCGGAACCGTTCATAGAACTCTCGCTCATTTTGCCCCAAGTGAAACAAGTATTGTGTCCTTGTGAAAAGGGGTTCCCGCATAACCGGCGATGGACCATGGGCATCGTCACCCATTAGCTAGTTGACAGTGACACCTAGCTGTATTATATGATGATGCCATGCCTCTTCGACAACAGAAGAACCTGATCCTTTACTACTCCGCTGGGGGGAGCAAATCGGGGATGACGGCGGACTGTCCCATGGAATTTGAGTGTCAACTCCAAGGCCTACTGTTGACCCTATTAATAGTCATACATGATCAGGCTGCAAACAGAACACCAAACAACTTACATGAATTAAAATAAACAAATACATGCAAACTTAAGACAATGCACCACAACCACGCATGCACATTTGAAGTGTACACCGAGAAGTCTACATGCCAATATATGGTGAACCCTAAAGAAACAAAAAAGTCTGACATCAAACAACTGCACCAAGGGTGCAAACTCCCTTAATATATATCTATATATCAGACACCTGGAACGTCTTTGAAGAACCCAGCGTCCTTCGCACAGCCAATCTCAGCATGTAGCCAAGCAACACGAACCTCTGGAATAGGGCAGGCATGAACAAAACAATCCCTAAGACCCTCATCTCGTGTTAGTATCATCAATGCAGCGATCCAGGTGGGGTCACCTAACACTATCCCGAGTAAGCTGGAAATCATGGACATCACAGCTCCAATGCTTGTGTCAGACTTTTCGCTGGATGATGTAGCTGATATCTCACTCAGGCGATCCTGACTCGCTCTTAGAATGGAAAACATCTAACGTAGGTCCTCTAGATCCTGACCGCAGTTGGACCTGGGGTGCCTGGAGCTACTATCACCACGTGCTTCATTAAGGCCATAACCTCCCATCCCAGGTGGAAGGTGGTTGGGACCAGCTTGAACACCAGAAGCTTGACCAATGTGAAAAGCGGGGAATGCTCGTCCAGATGGCATATGATCATTATGTGTGGAACTCCTGACTAGGGCGGGCACCGGAGGTGAATCAATAGTCAAATGCGTAAGAGTGGCATCTCTAGGTGACTGGGTAACACGTCCTGACTGAGATGGAAGGGTGGCCTGCGTTGCCCTACGCTCTACTCAAAATGCTCGAGGGGATATACTTACAGTAGGCACATGTGCGGGGGTTGATGGTGATGCCTGACGAGAGATGATCAAGGAAACTGCTGCTGACGATGCTTTATAAACACAGTCGGGATTGATAGACTAGGATTGTGGTAGCTGGGAAGCACGGCCATATGCAGAGAAATCTTTGGTACTGCCAAACATACAACAAAGATCATCCCAATTTGGTATCTTTCAATTTTTTAGGGCAGCAAGCTCCGGTGTCACCTGTAGAAGTAGTAAAAAATTCACTGTAAGCTGCCACAATAAATATGAATAAATGGGTATATACATATATTTGTTTGTGCGTGTAAATCCACATATATACTTTAATAATACAATAGTAGTGGCTATACGTATTGCTTAAACTTGATATTGATAAGACATTTTAAAAACTACAGTCCTATACATATTGGTGGCGTGAATGATGAAAAGAACAAAATTTCAAAAGAATATACCTAAATGTGACTTTCCTACCAGTCACTGTCAGCAGCAATAGTACCATTTTCTAGGTCCCATCCAAGGTCGGTGGTGTTTCTAAGAAGTTGCTTTCAATGGCGCCATTGGGTTTTAAGGGAACGAAACTTGTTCTTTATCTGAACAATAGTGTATGGTCGTTGAGTCTCTGCCTGAAACTGATCAAGAACCAAGCGCCAGCCTTTTTTTGTGGGATTCCCTCCATCAACATGACCAAGGCAAATGATTTGCGCAGCAACCCGGTAGAAAGCAACTGTAGAATGATGATCCTAATGAGCCCTAACTTTTTTGCTGTAAGTTTCAGAAGGGGGCATCGCAGATACGGTCGAACTCTGTTTTTTCCCTAGACTTACACCTACCATTTATAGATAAGGTCCAACATCGAGCAAACTATAAATAAAAAAAAAAAAAAAGGAAATATGCTGATGATACCTAAACTTTTGGTGAATTTTGTATACATACTGAACATAAAGATGACCTAATAAGTTATTGAATAATAGGCATACTCATAGATGCAAACATAATAGAAGCTGTGAAATTGAATAATCATTGGAAAGTCAGCTTCAAACGGAAGCAGACACTTGACATACCTAGAACACAGGGTGACGGCTGTGATGACATGAACTATGACAAAACGTCCAACAGAATCCCACAGGCAATGCTCAAGTGGCCAACAGCTGAATAAGCTACACAACATTTGTAAGTAACCACTTGGTCATATGTTGATGAAACGTCCACAAATTACCAACCATAAAATATTCCACACAAATGGTGGTCAAGATAGTAGAATCCTAACCTTCTTCAGATAGATTCTATGTTAAAGTTCTTGAATAAAAAGGATTTCGAATTTATGAGACAAGGAGCTGCAAGAGTTTCAAACTCACACAGAGTTGAGTTCATGGTTTTGTAGTGCGAAAGATAACCTCATGCTCATAATTTTCTGCCATAAACTCTAGATCATGAGTTCCATAAGGTATGGAAATTTCATTTTTTTTACAGGATTTTTTATGGCCATAACTAATTTTACCAGCTAACAAACTAGAAGCTAGTTACAAAATGGTGTCTGCTGGAATTCATGGGGCAACCATGGTTGGAGGGATGACAGAGTAGGCAAACAAAGACATTTTAAAGTAAAAATGTGCAAATTTGAAGTTTGGAATTGGCTGCATATTGTGGATTTTTTTTAGGATTTTTTACCACCTATTACTATTTTTACACAAAATGTCAGTGTGACTACAATATATGGGCAGGACCAGAAATAAGGTGTGTGAAGTAAAATTAGTTCTTTTTGCAACAAAATAATAGCTTCCACCAATATCTATAGCAAGCATGCCCTCCATGATTTTGACCATTATATAACTAAAAAAAAGCCCATCAACATCAAAAGCAATCAACCAAACTATTAGAGAAAATTCTTTCATCGCCTAAGAAAATCAACCATATCTGCTCTTGCGAACGGAAAAAAATAAGCTAGAAACTCGAAACAAAGCTCAAACGGAAAGGCTTTGTAGATAAATTAGAGCAATTACACGACTGCTAGAGGATCACCAGTGGAGTAATAGTGAGAGATATAGATAGATGGTGGCGAGAGTACCTGCGATCGAAGTGGGAACGAAGCTGGTTGCCATTATAGAAGCTCAAGAATGAGGAAGTTGAAGTAGCGGTTGACAGAGAAAGGAACGCTAGTGAGTGATCTTTTACTTTGTACCCTTGAAACAAAATAATGGGATGGTTAAGGGTGATTAACATCATGGAATCAAGGAAAAAAAATTCTGGTTAAGGGTGATTAACATCATGGAATCAAGGAAAAAAAATTCTTAGTAGAAAAAACACATCAACAACAATTAGCTCATTAAACCCGCTTACTACCCAATGGAATTAACAAGAACCATTTTAATTTCAAAATTAATGAATGCAAGAAATATCCATATTGCTTGGTTGCCTATAGTTGCTTTAGATCCAAAAACAGGGTCAATGAAAATCGTTAATTCTTATTGCCCAACAACAAATCAGTCAATCAAAGCGATGCACTGACCTTATATGTTCAACTGGCAGAGAGAAGGTGAAGCATACTCGTCACGGCATCGGCGGGGAGCTCGTTCAGCAGCAAATTTTAAAGGGGGGATCACTACAAATTTCAAAGAAGATGTACACTAGATGTGTCTGTTCTGCGATGGGGCTAAATGGGCATCAACTACTCAAATGCACCAAAAGGAAAACAAACGCATTTTTGTGGCAACTTCATTTTCGACACAGGGTTGGGCAAGAAGAGAGGAAATAGATGTGCTGAGGTAGAACAAGAGGTGGGGTGGAAGAGCACGTGAAAGGCAGGGCAATTTTGATATTACCTGAAACTTTCAGGGCAATTGGAATTAGGCTTATTACGAACACAGTGAAAACACGTTAGTACGAACGCTTTAACTCCATAAATGCTTATCAACAATCTGGACATTGGTAACTTTTTTAAATACTTCCAGCACCTCCTTCTTTGAGAACCTTGATCGACAGTTCTCTCGCCATCTTGTTGCTTTTTGCAACCCCAACCTCGCCATAATAGCCACCAGAGCTCGTCTACCTGTTGGTCCATGCCAAAAATTAGTGGTAAACGCTAGATCTAATGCCAATTACATCTGGTATATACACATTTTCATTGATTTATTTGTATTTTAACATATATTATCATTTTGAATGATTTAACATATGTTGAGTTCTAATCTTTATTTTTTCATTTGTTAGCTTCTTCTCTCGATGTTTGAGCTTGGCCATTGTGTTCCTTCCGCTGTTGTTCATTTGAGAGGTAAGTTTTTTATTTTTTTTATTTTCCTATTATGAAATTTGAAAATGAGTGTGATTTTGAGGGAAAAAAGTGATTGAAATGATTTCTTTTTTCACAAAAATTGTTTTGTTGTTCATGTGCTTCCTACATTTCCCTAGTAATTTGTTTTGGCTATGTTTATTTTAATTTCAATTTCTAGGTTATTTTTTATTTTTCAGGTATGTTTAGAGAAAAAGGTTAATTTGTGTCTATTTAATTTGTTGTAATTTGTATTTTTTTTCCAAGGTACGATTTTTTTATATAAATTCCTGTTATATTCGGTTGTTATAGTTAATTATTTTTGTATTTTCAATTTTAGAGTTTAATTAGGAAATATTCAAGTTTTGTGTTATTAAGTGTTATAATTATTTATGTTATATGTTATTGTTATATTATTCTTCATGTTTTATACTTTAATTAATGTCCAAAGTTGTTAAATATGTGTGAATGTATTATGCATGAAAAATACTCTCTAAGTGGGAAATCTTATGTTTCTAAGTTACTTGTAACATAAGTTAATATTGACAAAAGTGTTTAGCTTTTTAGTTTGAGGCTAAGTGAGTACAAGGAAAGTGTGGCTCATCACTTGAACCTAGCTTGCTTGGATGAAAAGCTAAGAATGAATCTTAGTAGATATATGTAACTTTTTCTATATGTATGATATTTTTCATACAAAGAAATTGCCTCTACTAGGGTTCATTGGTGTGTATAACACTAAGGTTACATTTGGATGCATATAAATTTGAGATGTATGCACATACTTGTTATCTAAAGTTAAAGTAACTAAAGTTTTTACGTCTTGACTTATTTTAATTTATTAATACTAAGGTTACATTTGGATGCATATAAATTTGAGATGTATGCACATAGTTGTTATCTAAAGTTAAAGTAACTAAAGTTTTTACATCTTGACTTGTTTTAATTTATTTTCTTAATTATAAAGGCCATGGTGCTATTTTGTTATTGATTACTTATTTAATTGTTATTACATAGTCAGGATGACGCATGCATATTCTCAATGTAGGATATGTTAAGTAACTAGTTACACTTAATGATTTAAGATACTTTACGAGTAATTACTAGCTAATTGTAACAAAGTGAAATCATAGTTCCAAAAAGGCCTACTAGTGTTAATAAATCAGGGCATTAGGACCTTGTTTTGCTATAGTGGACATATTCCTATTAACATTTGAATAACTTTTAGTTTACTAACTAATGTCTTTAATATTGATATTGTTAAATATGTCACACCCATGATAAGTAATTTATTGCATGATATTTTAATTTATATATGCAAATTGTGAAAAGCTATACCTCTTTCACATTCCCTCAAAATGTTCCTATTGTCGTGATAATGCTGACATTACACTATACCATATACATCACCCATGTTGCTTGATCATTCATCATATATAAGGATATAAACTTAAAAAGTTTTATTTTTCAAATTCACTTTTAATTAGGTCATAAATTTCACTCATATGCTTCGTTCCAATAAAAAAATTAGTCACGTTTACATAAACGATAAGAGATGACAAAAGTCTATATAAAAGAGTATCCCATTTGCAAGATTTCTCACAACAGAGATCTAAGCAAAGGCAAAATAAGCAAGTGCAAAGTTTTGGAGCAAAAGCATCCGAATCACTTGGTAATATCTCTTATTTGCTTTTAGTACTAGTTTAGTGTTTTTACTTAATTTGTTTATGACCTTTGTCTTTCATGGCTTTTAAATAACTCCTACCAATTAATTCTAAACCATTTTGCAATTCCTAAAATTTTTCTCCAACATTTGTGGCCAATGGCTGGTGATAAAATGCAAGGCGCCATTTCAAGCTACCTCAACTATGCCATGAGTTCGATGGACCAGAACAAATGGAATAGCAAGGAGAACGCAAATAAGCCATACCCAAAGTTGATTCTTAATGATAAGACAAAAACTTTTAGCAATTACCAGATACAATGAATGATAACACTTTATCTGGTGCTTTGGTGCAATATATTGCCCATGACTCCTCCCTGGCAAAACCTCCCTTGAAAATCATATTCGCTTGGGAAATTTCTACAACCAGACTAAAAAGGTACATAGCTCAACCTTATTTAGGATAGGGAGGCCTAAATGATCCAAGTTAGGTATATGTATCAAAGGCAAAAAATGGCTTGCATTCTCTTTATTTAATAGGAGAACTGGTTCTATTTTAAGTTTGTATAGCATGTCCACAAAATTGAACTCTATACATGCATGCAATTGGCTTACACAAAGATCTATCTTACTACTCAAGTTATGGACTAGGAGACCAACAAGGCAGACCTGGAGATTGAGACTTCTGCGGCCAAGCATAAGATCAGCATAGTGACATCAAGCATCAAATGGAACTTCACCACTGCAATTCCTAATAAGTTCCAAGCGGTAGCAGGCCCGAACTAAGCAACAAATGCATACGCAATGCAGGAGCACCCATGAGGCACTCTAATAATTTCTAGTACTTGTACTAATGAATAAATTGCCTCTTATTTGTCTGTTAATTTCATTAATTATCTATGTCTCAATGTCTGTATATTGTTTTGTTGTGTCCTATTGTATCCTTTGAATTAATGAAATAAAATATATCAAGAACTTAACATCATGAGGTATCTTCCAAGAACAAAACTTCTACAAAGAAATTAACTTGCATGCTCTAATAAATTTATTTTTTTCCATCAAAGATAAAACAGCCTATTTGTGAGCAAGCTAGGAACTGAAATTTAATTGGGGGGAAGCAATCTGTTTTTCAACAAAATCACAGCATCAATTGATTTTTGAAATGCAAAGAAACCAGTTTGAGCACAACAATCAGATCTTGGTTGTGCTAATAAATTATTAAGAACAAGCAAGTTAAGATCTAGCAATCAAACTGATATTATAAAAGTCACCATTTGATGATAAAGAAAAAGGGTTCTAGAAAATGACATGAAAATCAGTAATTTGATTAGGCTTAAAAAAATCAAAAAAAAATTTTTGTTTTGAATGACACATGAGGTTACAACTCTCAATTGTTCACCTCATTTATCTATTTTTGTACTTTCATGCCAGAATATGATGAAATTCATTAAAGAGACCAATTAGGAGCTAGCCAAAAATACAGCAGATGAAAACTGATCCAAGTTAAATCCAAAATGAATAAGAAAAATGAAGGCTAATTCTAATTTAGAACCCTGTGTGTCAAATTTGAGAACCATCCAAATAAGGGAAAAAACTATGACATATAATTCCTAGTGAAGATCCAAAAATGAGTTAAGGAATCAATAGAGAAAACTATTTGTGCTACCTTAAAAGCTTTTGTTCTTCTTGTTATTTTCGTGTCACTTGCTCTTAGGCCAATTGTTGTTGGTATTCTGTTGGGGTTAAGTTTTCCAATCTTTGATTAGTGTTGTGGTTGTTTAACTCATATTTAGAGTTGGCAATCGTGTACCATCTTGTTTTTCTCCTGATTTACTTAAATTTATTAACTTTGTTGATATAAAATGTACAAGAAAAAGTTTAAATAGCCAATATAAGTACAAGAGCAATTTCCAAAACAGTAAATAAAGTACTAGCATAGCTAATTTTATAACTGTCAATAAATTTAGGGGTTATTAAAAGATCAAGTGGCATAGCATTATAAATCTGTTGCTATATGGAGGCCTCTTTATTTTTGTTGGACTCCGTCATAGCTTGAATAATTTTCCATTTAGGCTAGCCCACTAGACCACCAGATCTTCTCAGAACTTCCTCAATCTGTCCACCTTTAATTTTCTTTCTTTTAATCACACTGCCACAATTAGGCTGCTCTATTCCTTTGTTAGGTTGCTCTATTTTCTCTCAAGTCTGATTCACAACCCCTTTCTAGCTGACCATCCAATTTTTTACCCAGTTCTTCCTACTAAAAGAGTTTGGCACCATTGAATTTAACTTGCTTGGGCAACAATCAATATTTTGGCCATTATCCTCATTGACACTATGAGCATATTTAGGAATCCCCACTGTTTAATTCATGAAAATTTCTAATTAACTAAATCACCTTTTTGAGTAAACTTTCCAAAAAATTTTGACATTTACAATTTTATCATCAACTTTTAACTAGACTACAGTAGAGATGAAATCCATCACACATGTTCACACCAAAATTCTTGCAAAATGCAAACACCTTTTACCAGATGTATCTCTGTCCACAAGCACCACTTTGCCCCACTTGACATTCAAAAATTTGAAAGTTCAACTTCTCCAACCATGTAGAGAGACTCCAATACATGACAACCAAAAGAATCTACGAGCTTTGTTCTTGACCTTTTTCCCTAGGATAATCCATAAAAAAACTGATCAAACCATTCTTCTTCTTCAACTAGCAATTTATCTAATGCCTTCTTAGATTGGCACTCCAACAAAACTCTTGGACCTCCAAGATACTTTATTTTACATGAGCCAATAGCTTCCAATTCACATAAATGTTGGATTGACTTTACCAACTCCACATGCTTTGATTCACCCACAGCATATCTCTAAAACCGGGCTAGCTTTTCCAATTCTAACCATATTTCAACTCTAGCCTACTAGTTCTTTGCTTCATGTTTACCATCTTTCTTTTTTTTTCATCCCATCACCACATCCTTGAAGCATATCCCATCCTTTTGACTACCAATATATTTCATCCCTATCGCTGCTACCTTTATAGGACTATCTTCGATTCCCCTAGCTTTCTCAATCATCTTAAAGTAGAATATAATGACCCTTACCTTGAAACATCTAATCCGTATCAAGCTCAAATCCTTCTAAAAAAATCCAACATCTTTAACTTCTTTGAAATGAATAAAACCTAATCTATGAAATTTTCTTGTCATTTTCCAAGCAACACATACATCAACAACTGTTCCAAATCTTTGAAGCATTTTCCACAGTTACATGCCTTCCCAATCTTGAAAAAAAATCAGTAAAATAGAAGGATGTAGCAATGTGGTCCATCACGCTATGAAGATCATTGGCTTAAGCTTTCCCCTATACCATTTACCGGAGTCGAAGACCTTCACTTTTTTTCTCCTACTCATTTGCACTTTCCTTCTTACTAAATCAAATCTCATGACCCTCCTAAAAGTTTTAGAGAGAAGCGGGATCATTTTATGGGTATGTCAAATATATTCCCTTCATCTTCTGTCCATCTGTATTTATCTTAAAACTACCATTCATAACATAAAATAGGTGTCAACACATCAAATGCTATGTCCCCTGAAATTAGAGGTATATATAAAACTGATGCCGAAAATGTATAAACTTGATATATGAATAAAGTGTGGGATTTGTACGAAAAATGTGTGATATATGTACAAATAAAATAACATATGTGTTATAAATATATTTAATAACATGTACGGGTTCAAGCTCCCACAGAAAAGTATCAGCATGCCAAATCTTGCTTTTCACAAAAACTAGAGAATGGCAGATATATATGGAACTTAATGTGTGAAGAAAATAATGAATATATACAAAACATGCACCACTTATGTAAAAATTAGATCAGAGATATGTTAATGATATGTTCAAACTCATGCACATAATTTGTCTTAGATTTACTTAAACTATATTCATTTTTACATATACTTTTTTGCCCTGCTTAATATACCTAATCTTTTTATTGTTCATTACTGGCCCTTTTATATACTTGAGAATATGGTAGGACCAACCTTAATCTGTCTAGTTCGATTAGGAGTTAAACTCTAAAGCTGATGTTTGAGGGAGGGTTTTAAGGAAATTGAAAATTTTGAATAAGGCTCTAAAAATCTCAAATAAATATTCTTTCTTTGACATTTCTAGTAGGGTTCTACCTAAAGAGAAAGAATTAAATCAAATTGCTTTATCTATAAATCAGAATATGGGAGATTGGAATACTATATGCAATGGCAACAGTCTCAATTTGAGAGTTCATAGATTGAAAAAAGATGAGGATGATAAAAAATCCTCTTCCGCTTGGCTGAAGTTAGGTGGTGCCAACACTAAATCCTTTCATGCTAAGATGATGGAGAGATTTCTAAAAACTCAAATATCCTGTCTTTTGTCTAGAAATGTAGGGAAATCACCTTTTTAAGCAGAAATTAATGATGAGTTTATTCAATATTCCACTAATATCTTTGGTATTTCTTCCATTTTTTTTACTGATATAAACATTAATATTATCATGAATGGTCCTAGGATTTCTTATCTCCACAGAAGCTTATTGCAAATGATGTGTCTATAAAGGAAATCATGCATGTTGTTAATGGTAGTCCTACATTAAATGCCCTTGGCCCTGATGGCTTTACTACTAGGTTTTTCCAGCACCATTAGGAGGTAGTTGGTTCAGATGTCTTTGCAGTTATTCTTAGTCTCTTTGATTATGGTGTTTTACCTACTGCTTTATCTGTTACTACTATATATTTGGTGTGAAAACATTCCCATGCTTCCACCACCTTTGGTTATGGGCATATTCCTTGCTGTTTTATTTTTTGTAAATTCATATCAAAGATTCTAGCTAATGGACTTTAGGATATTTTGCATAATCTCATAAATAAAAGTTAAGGATCTTTTATTAAAGGAAGGTTAATTGTTGATAATGTGATGCTTCATTAAGAGATAGTTTTTGGGGTTATAATTAAAAGAATATCAAACCCAAAATGTGTTTAAATTTGACTTAAGGAGCGCTTTTGAGTTACTAGGTTGGAATTTTTTAGAGCAATTTTTATCGAATATTGGCTTCCATGAAAAATGGGTCAACCTATACTATTCTATAGTTTTGAATGGCTCTTTATATGGTTTTTTTCATAACAAAATGGGTAAGATAGAAGAAGACCACCTTTTCCCCTTTTGTTTGTTATTGTTATGGATTATCTATTTAGAGCATTGGGGAAAATGTTTGATGAGGTTTATAGTGGATATCATCCAAAATGCAAGAAAACTAAGCTTTTTCGTGTTCTCTTTATGGATAAGATCATGAATTGTGCTCAAAGAGATACTAGTTCTGCTAGAAATATGTATTATTATTCAAAGGTTTTCTCTCAGGCCACTACTCTATAGATAAATTAAGACAAAAGTCATGTTTTCTTTGGTGGTGCTGATCTTGAGGTTAAAAATGACATTCTATCTATCTTGAATATATCAGGGTCCCTCTGTACTAAGTATCTTAAAGTTCCCTTAGTTGATAAGGGGCTTCAGATCAAACATTATAAAACTCTTAAACAGAAAATGCTTTAGAGACTCGTTGGCTAATCTGTTAAGCTTCTTTCTTATGCTAGTAGACTCTAGTTGTTCAAATCTATGATCTTTGGCATTCAAGCCTATTGGGCTACCATTGACTCTACTCCTATAGGAATGCTTAATGACTTGGAGAAATGATTTAGAGCTTTCCTCCAGACTAGCTCCAACTTTGGCAAGAAATTTCCTGCTGCTTGGTCTAAAGTTAGTATGCCTAAGTACCAAGGTGGTTTGGGCATTTTCAGTTTAATTGGTTGGAATATTCCTTTAAATGATAAAAAACTTTGGAGATTACTGATTGATAAATAAAGCTTATGGGTTTAATGGATCCATGCCAATTGCTTACGTGATTCAAATATTTAGGAGATTACTTCATCAGGTGATGTGTCTATTTGTTAGAAACAAATCTTAAAGGCCAGAGCTTACTTCTCTGATTGTGTTCATGATCAAATTTTGGACTGCATTAGAAACGTTTGTTATGAAACTTTCTTATCTTCATGTTATGGAAAAATTTTGATAGAATGCTTTGGTCTAAAATGGTCCGAAACTCAGTTACTAAGTTTCTTTTGTTTTTTATGCTGGCTAGCTCTGTTGAATCGATTACCTACTCTAGATAGATTATATTAGTATATGGTTTTAGAATCTCCTTTTTCTCTTCTCTATCTTTTGCTTAAAGAATACAAGAACCATAGCTTTTTTTAATCCCACTCTTTATCTCTTTGGCGAAAGTGTATGTGTAAGCTTCATTTAAAAGATGCTCCAAGACAATGGGATTATTTCTGTAGCTAGCTTAGAACCATGGTGAAGGGAAAGTTTTTTCAAAACTGCAATTAGGAGAGCTTGTATTGCTACTTTCTTTTATGCTCTTTTGCAAGAACTATGATGACTCTCTTAGTCAACAATAGACTTTGACTGGGTAAGTATGTTTTATTCAAGTTTTTTCACTTAAGCACCTTAAGTTAACATCTTATTAAGCAAGAAATATAAGCTAAGTATAAGTAAAGATGAATTCCTAAGTCTGGTATGGCACCTAAGAGTCAAAAGGGCAAAATACTAATTTTGACACAAGTGAGTGGCATGACTATAATTTTGATAAAATTACGGTCATGTAAGGAATTTTGACTAACTAAGTTAAGACCATAAATTGTCTTAGCTATTAGAACCACCATTTGAAGGAAATGTGCAAAGATTGCACTAATTTGAAGGAAATGTGCAAAAAATTGCACTAAGTGCTCAAATGAGCTACTTATGTCTTAAAAGGCTAATGAACTTTCTTTAGAACCAATGAGGAATAGTTTTGGGTGATTGTTTAGTGACCAAGGTGAAACAAAAGAGAACCTAAGGGTCAAGGGACAAGAAAACAAAGAAAAGTGAGTTAGTGGAGTTTGTAGGATATTTCTACCAAGTTTTGACTTTCATTTCCATTCCTTGCATTCCATTTCCATGGCTCCTTCACCCCATTATAAATTCTACATCAATCTCCCTAATTCCTCAAATTTTCATCAAATTTGAAGGTCCCAAGGTGAATCCAAGAAGCCTCCAACTTATTTTTGGTGTATTAGCTTCAATCTAGCTTTTTTATGCTTGTTTTAGATATAAAACCTAAGGTGAGCTCCTTGGTTTAGTTTGAGTTGGTTCTAAGTTATTTGACTAGTTAGAATTGGTCTTGATTTGAGGTTCTTGGTGCCATATCACATGGATTTTAGGTCTGGAACTCAAGAGAGCTAAGTTGAGCTCAAGTTTGCTTGTGCTTTATTCTTACTTTGCAGCTAAATTTGAGGTAAGGGTTCAAGTTAATTTAGCTCAAATAATACATAGAAATGTAGTATTACATGTAAGAATGAATTAGAAACAAAACCTATGTGAATTGGCTTTAGGGATTGGAAGGTTGGGCAAGTTTTGTACAAGTTCGCACGCAGTCGTGCAAAGATGGAAGAGATTTGGCAATGCGGCGGCGCAGTCTGGCGACATGTCTCTATTGGTGACACATCACTGCTGATTATCTAGGATACCCAAGAGTTGATACCATTGGCAATGCATTGCCAAAGGCGTCGTCAAGGCACAAGTCTCTCAAGCTCGGGGCATCCTAAGAATATCTAAATCTCTCGACTATCATCCCTAGACTATTTTAAGATGTTCTATAACCTCGGTTAGGTCTAAGATTCATTCCTAGGTTAAGAATTATGCATTATTTATGTGGTAGTTAAGTGGTGTGGTTAAGTTGGAGCTAAGTAGAGTGGGAAAGAGGTATAAGTGCTCAAGTTGTCAAAAGGGCACTAAAGGGATTAAGTCGAGTTTCGGAGCTTTCATTAGCCCAAGAGTTAGGTCTTAGACCTTTGGGAAATGAAGAAGAAACCTAAGGGGATCCCAACCAAACCATGTGATTTGGTAAATAAGCCACCAAGGAGCTCTAAGCTAACCTCTAAGAGCTTGGCAAGTTGTATCAGATAAGATGGCTACCTTGCACAATAAGTTAAGGGTAAGGCAGACAATTTTTGAGAGGAGGTGACGACCTACTCTAGGACTCATACGTAGGACTTAAGGGAGCTAAAGGATTTGGGATACGAGGGCCAATGTTTCAAGTACCTCCACCATTTAAGCTCACGGCAAGAATAAGATACCTAAGGTGTAAAATGTCCCAAAGAATGTGTGTAATGCATGTCATGCATTCATTCATTGCATATTCTTATGCTATTGTCATGTGTTGACTGTTGGTTGTTTGTATGTTTGTTTGTGCGCCATATTTGCTAGCTTGCTTAGTATCTTCCTTATAAGTACCCTGAGGGACCCTTACTGAGTACATTCATGTACTCACTCCTTTAAATTTTTTTGTGCAGATACCAACACTGGGCCTAACAACTAAGTGGATAGTTGTGAACTAAATTTTTTCTTTTTTGCAGGTACTTATTCTTCAGAATCCTTGAGATTCTAAGCTTCTTGTGAGTTAAGCTTTGTACAAACTAAGTGTTATGTCTCTACAGTTTAGAGGCTAAGTGTTGCACAAGGATAAGAAAATGAGCTTGCACTTGGAGCTTAATAGCTCAAAGGTAGGCCTCAAGTAAAGAATCTTAATTAAGGATTTTGTCTTGTATGTATATAGTACCTTGTGTATTAAAATGTTGTCTCTATTAAGATACATTACGGTGTTTAACCATTGACTTACTCTTGGGTGCATGCTACTATTGTAGAGTGTGCATAAACTATTACTTGAAGTTGAAGTAACTAGTATTTCATTGTCTTGATATGGTTTAAGCACTTTTTAAATGCAATGCCCGAGCAATGTTTTTTTCCAATGGTTTACTTAATTGTTTGCATCGCCAAAAAAAATTCATGCATATCTTCTTATAGGGTAGGCTAAGTGAAATCACAGTCTCATGGGGCGTACAAGTTGAGTAATTCGAGGCACTGGGACCCAGCTCCTTGACAGGAACCTAATAGAAGATTGCATCACTTTAGTTTCTAAAATACTATGGATTTTTTTAGTGCCATAGAGACTACTATATTTATTAGGTTTGGCATTCTTTTTCTTTCATTTTAGGTCAAGCTTTACCAGTTTTTTCTATGGGCCCTCCTCTTGCTTTAAGTGTTGTCGGGCTATTTTAGGTGTTTTCTGGAAAAAAAAAAAAAGACAAATGCATATTTTTTTTTCATACAATTTATACATATTTTTATATTTTTTTTGAATGAAATAAAATTGATTAAAAATTTAATCAATAGTAATACATTAGTCATATGTACAAATGATAGGATAGATATATATAAACTTGATGTACAAATAATACTAGAGATATTTACAAACCAAATGACATAGATGTACAAATTGAAATATGCCAAAATGTTCTTCCTATCAAAATCTATGATATGTACAAATTGGATGATAGATATGTGTGAATCCAATGTACAAAGAAAGTCGAGTATATGCATAAACATGGAAGATAGGTATATAAATGAAATTCTAAAAATGTTTATGGTTATTTTCAATTATATATATGAGTTTAATTGTTCAAATATTTATGTAATATTTACTAATTTTAGCATTAAATATTAAATATGCACCGTAGGTTCATAAGATTAATTATTAGAAATAAATTTATTCTTTTATACATATGTGATTATACATTTCTGCATCTATGTTTATGTATTTGTACATGTTCTAATCTCATATTAAAATTTTTCCTATATTGTGGTTAAGTACATATAATTTTTTGATTTTGGGGGAATTATTTTACAACTTATATACATATACATACTAAAAAAACATTAAGGTCTCAATTGAGCGATTGCAAAAGGGTTTGGCCCCAAGTCATTTGTTTTTGGTTGAAACTTAGAAGTTACCATTGCTTCAAACCTACCACCACCTCACGTAACATCATTGGACATCCAACAACAGTCCACCTGTTGGGTTTCAGGAGCCAAACAAGCACAGCGGAATTTAACTGAAACCCTCCAGGATCCAAGTGAAACGGGGTAAACCGGGTGTTTAAAAATTTTCATACCTAATTTTTAGTTGAGATCTCTCACCCAACTGTAGAGCCGAATCACAAAACCTAAACAGTTGACGTTTTCAAGCTCTCTATGGTATCCACACGAGTCTCTCGGGATCACCACGCTTCCACTACGTCTCGGCAGATGCATTTCTCTTGCGCTCGCAGTGCTAGCTTGTGTCCTCCAAGGAATTGCAACAGAAGAGTGCGGTTGTCCTTTTTGGGATGCTAGGGCAAAAAGCTATGAATTTCTCACTAAAAGTTGTATTTATAGTGAGACTCAACTTCCAGGCTTAATAGGTTTCAAAGCCCTAATCCAATTAGGCTTCAATTTCGGGCTTAATAAATGGCTTAACTTTTGGACCCATTATTAATATGAAATTATTGTGAAACCATAACCCAAATAATTAACTCATGCACTCTAATGATCCAAATGGCTCTATGTGTATGACCCAATAAGCTTTTACCACGTTGGCACAAATCATAAATCACATTTATGGTCTTAAGCAATGAGCGGTGTCTAGCAACACATTATTGCTACCCAAGTGACAAGATTTTCGGTGATTCGACTAAACCTTTATGATCATTACCGATATATGCCACTGTCCTTTTGTCCAAGATATCAAGAGTAAGCACGAGACATGGAATGTGTCACTCTCGTATAGCCCAATCTTTGGTTTCTTGATTACCGAGTAGACCAACTTAAACTAATGACATTGATATCGTATATCAACTCATCCGAGCATAGCCATGCATTTTTATAAGTCTCACTTTATCAAGGGGTTCGAAGATATCACTCTCGTTACATAGGAGGGATAAATCCCATCTTGATCATACAAATCCCTTTGCATGATATGTGACATACCCACTGACCTCATTCAAGTTCACTCAGTCATGAGCAACAAAGGGAAGTATCAAAGTATGTGACTCACATGTGGGGAACCTTGATGATCTTAGGTCAAATGACTACATATACCATGATCACTATGAGAATCACTTATGACACTCATATAACGATCCAAGTAGTATTCTCATGGTGGATCGGTCCAGTAACAAGTTCTCCAACTTGTACCTATATGTAAACTACATATCTTATATTAGTCTCCACATATATTAGTCGTTATGTATTATTGAAACCTGCTCCACAATAATACTAGATTGGGGACATTTAAGAATATCATTATTCTAGGGTTATAATTATGTTTATTACATTACGCAGAAACAAAACAACAAACATAATTGCTAGATTAATGCCTGAATAAAATATCATGACTCAATGTGCAAAAAATACAATCATCTCATGATTGGCTTTTGGGCACAACACTAACACCAGCAACTGTCCGCTTGCCTCGTGCCATATCCCTGCTCCTATATGGTGTTGACAAAACGCCATTAGCCATTGCTCTTGATCCATTGCTGTGTTTATTCAAGATGACAATGGGATGGCAAAATAAGGGAAACAAGGCCACAAACAATTTCTAGGCTAGCTGGCAAAGGTGGCTGGCGATGTCAGGAGGCACAACTGGCAATGAAGCTTTAGCGAGCCAAAGATAGAAAGGGATAGTAATAGCAATTGGGTGGGTCAGGCCATTTAAGTTTGGATTTAATTGAGTTAGCATAAATTTGGATCCAAGTCAAGTTCAGGTCAAGTTATTTTAGGTTCTATTTGATTTTAGGTTTAGTAGATTTTACATTTAGGTTCATGTCGGCTTAGGTTTATTGGGTTTGGATTTGATACAGGTTAGGGCAATTTCAATCTCTGGTAAAGTTCAAGTTGATCATCAGGTTCACTTGGGTTATTAGTGCACAAGCCAAAATGACTAAATCGGTTCAATTTTTTATTCAAATTTTTGTTAACATTTAAATTAAAGAATTTGATTTTTTTTCTGTGCAATTTATGGATTTGATTAAGTTTTGTCTTCAGGATTTTAAAGTTTAGGGTTAAGATCCTAGGTTTAGGTTTAGATTTAAGTATACGGTTTACGGTTAGAAGGATTGAGGATCTATGGTTAAGGTTATGGATGGGGTTCAGAGTTTTAAGGTTGATAAGTATACGTTAAAGACAAATATAAAGAGTTAAATAAAATAGTTGACTACATTAACTGTTTTTAGAATTGTAGGCAAATAATTAAAAACAAATATTAGTTTTGTTGCTAATTAGAATACAACTGAGACTCCTGAACCAATAAAACCCAAAAGATTTCCAAACTAGTAAATCTCAGAAGACCCCTAAACAAGCTAAAACAAGTTGTTTTGTTAATTTATTTTTCAATTTTCATAAGATTCTAAACAAAACATATATTTTTAATTATTTTTAAGTTTTTTAAATTACATGGCCATAATTGATGTCCAATTTAGATAAATGATCAATATATAAAAAGTTGGACAGTCGTCGAAACTGCCAAAAAATAATTCTTATATCACTAATAACTCAGAATAAATAAATTTATAGTTTAGCAGTAAAAACTAAGTCGAATCCTAAGGAAATTTTTTTCCTGAAAGCTTCCTGTCAAAAAACTGAAATAAAAAATTGAGTGGTTTTCTTGAATTGAAAACTGAAATAAATTAACTATAAAATTAAAATGAAATTGACTAATACTAAACAGGCTTAGTTTAGGATTGATTATCCATCCCAGTTAAGTAGTTAATCATTGAAAGAAAATATTTCTTCAATCCAAGCAAATAAACAGGACTCTCTTTAAAACTAAAAAGAACCTAAAGAATTCAACTATAAGATTAACCGGACAAAGCTTCAGATTAATTTTTTAATTTTGAGTAACTAAACATTAAAAAGTAATTTGTAATAAACCCAAAATTAGCATTAGGAACAATGACAAAAGTTTATTCCAGGCAATAATCCAAAAGCTTGAACAATTTAACCTATCTTACTTCTCTTTATGTACTAACTAGAAATAAAAGTAATCTCAGTTAATTCACTTGCTTCTAAATCAAATTCTTCACCTAAGTAGTTAAAAGAAAATCAGGCAAATTTGCAATGACAGAACTAATTCAACAAGCGAGAACAGGATAATTAATTGCAACTATAAAGAAGTAAATACTTGAATTTAAAGAGAATTTAAGCAAGTAAAATCAATCTTTGCAACCAGTATTGGTGATGAAAATCATTCCTAAAACTGGATCAAAAAAATTACTCACTCATGTTTATAAGAAAAACAATGAAGAATTAAAAAAACAACCTAAGGCTGTCGAAAAGGAGCTCCCCCGAGGGAGCGCAGCCCCTGCCTTTAAAGCAAAAATAAATGTAACCTAGTGTGCTAAATTCATAAAATATCCCTAAACTTTTATATTTTTATGAAAATACCCCCACACAAATAAAAAGATTCAAACTAACTAAAAGGTTTTAAAGTTGTGAACCAAGAAATGCTCCAGAATAGTAGCAGTAACTTCAAGCTGAGATTCAACCTTGATGTAGTCATTTTTTCTTAAAAGTCAAAGCGTAAAAGTTGTAGATATCTTTCTTAGCTTCGAAATAACACCTAAATCACATAAAACAGACATATACATGCAAAGATATACCTAAAATACAACAACTACTTTTAAACCAGTGATGACTCGTAAATCATGACTTTGAAGCTAAATTTAACCCCATGAACATGAAAACTGGGTCTTATGATCTTCATATGATTTGTAGCTCCAGATGTTATCTTTCCAATGAATCAAGAGTCACTCAATTCTGATCTCTGTAGCTCAATATATGATTTTTCTACTGGAATATCACCAATCTGTCATAATCCTGAAAGAACACAAAGAAATTAAAACTTGTGAAATGGCAAATTAAATCCACTTTTAATCAATTTAGAATGTAAGCTATAAAACATACTCAAATATATCTTTAAGGTTCAAAATAGATTAAAAAGTACTAAATATGAGAGAAATAAATATAACAAATATAAGCTTATCAAATTCTCCCACACTTAGCTTTTGCTCGTCCCCGGGCAAAACTCAAAATAGAAACATACTTTTGAGCTAAACAGAGTAAGATAATTTCACATCTAAGGGTCTTGAAAAACTTAACAAGAGGAATTAAGCAATCTACTCGGCAATAGCAACTCAAAACTAAATAAGTCCTTGGAAACAATTTCATCATAAGCTAGCAACAATTACCGTTGAAAACCTGAAAAAAAACATCAAACTTTTGCTCCAAATAAAGAGAATAAACCAGGTAGATAAGAACCCAAAAAGCACAACCAATCTTACCACTAACTCATAGAAAATAAGAAATCAGTTAAGAATTACTTTTTTTTTCTTTTTTTTACTCAATTTTTTTCTTTTTTTTTTATTTTATCTTTTTCTTGTGTTCCGCTGTTTAGCAAGTGTATAACATGGGCTTTGCCATACCCAAGCTACTAAGTCGACACAACTCCAAAGTGATATTTGACCATACTCATGTTCCTAGTATCTTTTCAAGCAGTGATCGATTCTTGCCTTAGGAGAATACGCCAACCTATTTCAATACCCAGAACAATGGAGTAGCAATTTTTATTTTTTTAGTAGAATGCAACAATTCAAACAATTTTTCTTTTTTTCTTAAGTGATTCAAATCATCCATAAAACAAACAAACCATATATTCAACTTAATAAGCTCATAATCTCAAAAGGTTTAAATCAATGTACTAAGTATACAAATTTGATGAAAAAATTAGCTTCTCAAGATAACCATCAACTAGCTTGATCAAACCTTGCAAAAACAATTTTAAAATAAAATTTGAGAGCTGCATAAAGACTAATAAATCACTAACTCAACACTCAAGCTAAGCATTCAAGAACCAAAAAGGTGAAATCATCTAACAATTCAGATTGATGCTCAAAAGTATGAATAAAAAAAATTTTAGTTCAAACTCTTGAAAACAGAAAATTATGGCTTAAGCTATGCACTCCCACATACTTAAATCAAACATTGTCCTCAATCTTCACAATAAAAGCACAGATGACGAAAAAAAAGGTACTGCCTTAAAAAGTGATTTCACAGTGATTTGCAGCCTAGAGTTTGACTTCAGCTTCCTGCCCCATATGGTTCGGTTCACCTCCAGCTTGAAAGAGATATTGCCTGACTAAGAAAATCAGTTGTGAGAATAAAGAAACCTGAAAAATAAAAGCTAAAAAATAAAAATAAAAATAAAAATAAAAGAAAGAAAAAAAAATCCTAATTGTTTGTGGCACAAAACCATACTTGGGTTGCCTCCCAAAAGCGCCTTTCTTTATTGGCTTTGGCTAGACAGTCCCTTCTTGCATCAACCAGGGTGCTTTGAGAATCCCTCACGGAAAGACTTCAACTTATGCATCTTAGTGTTGACCACTTTATCTGTCTTCAAACTTTTAAACTCAACTGCACCATGAGTAGAAATATCAGTAATAACAAAAGGTCTAATCCAATTAAGCTCAGACTTACCAGATAACACTTTCCATATTTTTCTGTGTTTGCAAAACACTTTTTGTCCAACCACAAATGACATCTCATGTTTCTGCTGCAACTTGACATTTTCTTTCTTATCTTTTTGTGCCAACTTTGCTTGGCTTTCAAACTTTGTTCCTAATTCATTATGCACCAGAGTATCAATTTTTTCAACAAAAGAAATAGAATTATCCTTGTCAGTGTCCTTTAGTGTGTCAAAAATATTGAATTGTGCAATTTTTCCATCAAATTCCATTGTGAGAGTGCTAGTATCCAAATCAATTTTGGTCTTGGATGTCTTTAAAAATGGTCTTCCTAACAAAATAGGAGCAGTTAGGTCACTATTCTCCACATCAAGCATATAAAAATCAGCAGGAAAAATTAAATCATTTACTTGTACAAAAACATCCTCAACTATGCCCCTAATATAGGCATTTGATTTATCAGCTAATTGCATCACAACACTAGTTTCATTCAAAGGTCCAAGTTTCAAAGAAGTATATATTGAAAATGACTGGACATTAATTGAGGCTCCTAAATCTAAAATATATTTTTCCACCTTAAATTTGCCTATTACACATGGTATAGTAAACATACCATAGTCTTTACAGTTTTGAAGCAACTTTCTTTGAATTATCACTCACACATTCTCACCAACTTTGATTGTCTCATCAATTGGCAACTTCTTTTTGTTGGTGCATTGTCCTTCAGAAATTTGGCATACCAAGGGCTTGCTTGATTGCATCTAGTAGGGGTATATTGATTTCAACCTTTCCAAAAATCTTAAGAATTTCCTGCTCTATCCCTTCTTTCTTTGATTTTGCCAACCTACCAGGAAAAAGAGGTGGAATTAGATTTTTTGGTTTTAGAAAAATTGGCTCATTACTTACCTCCTCAATTGGTGCACTAGAAATTGATGGTTTTAGTCTATATTGTTCCTTTTTAAGTGCTGCCATTTTTTGTATGGTGGTTTGCACCACTTTGCCACTTTGAAGGGTCACGACATTAACATGCTCTTTTAGGTTGATTTCAGCTTGAGATGACAGTCTCCCTTTTTCAACTTCAATTTTGCTCAATGAGGCTACAAGTTGTGAAATTTGATTCCCCAAGTCTTTAATGCTCACCCATGTTTTCTGTTGAAACATTTGAGTGTTAGTGGCTAAAGCTTTCACAGTATCCTCTAAAGCCATACCTGAATTTGGTGCTTGGTTCTGTGGTGGAGGAGTTGGTTTGTTGTAACCAGTAGATGGATATGGTGGCTGCTTGTTTGGCTGCTCATATCTCAAATTCGGGTGATCTCTCCAACTAGGGTTGTATTGATTGGCATAGGGGTTATATCTTCTTGGTTGGTTAACAAACACGTTTACCACATTCACTTGAGGTGTTGTATCGTTTTGCAGTTGCGTACATGAGTCAGTAAGGTGTCTTTGAGTAGAGCAAATGCCACAAACTCTAAAATTTTGAACCTGTCCCAAGGCAGCTTATCTAACAAGAGAGGTTAATTCAGAAAGTTGAGCTTCAATACTTAAAGTTCTTACCTCATTTAGCTTCTTCGGCATATGGTCTACCTGTGTCCCAAACTACTCCGAGTTGGCTGCCATTTTAGAAGTCATGTCTTTTGCTTCTTCGGGTGTCTTTTCTACAAGTGCTTCTCCAATTGCAGCTTCCAACATACCTCAATCCATGAATAGTAGACCTTCATAGAAGTACTGTAACAATAGTTGATCAGAAATCCGGTGATGTGGACAGCTTGCACATAGCTGGTTGAATCTCTCCCAGTACTCGTAGAGATTTTCTCTATTGTACTGCTGAATCCCACTGATTTCCTTTCTAATCATTCCAGCCTCAAACCTGGAAAGAACTTCTACAAAAAAAAACTTTTTCAGGTCATTCCAGGTTAAAGATCTGGAGGGAAGGTAATACAGCCAGTCCTTTACCTTGTCCACCAAAGAGAATGGGAAAGCTCTCAACTTATTCTGTTCTTCTCTAACTCTTTGTGGTTTCATGGTCAAGCAAACTACATGAAATTCATTCAAGTGTTTTTGGAGGTCCTCGCTTGTAAGACCACGAAAAGTAGGCAATAAATGAATTAATCCAGATTTTAATTCAAATGCTACCTCAATACCAAGAAAATTGATGCACAAGGGTTACTAGACAACATCGGGAGTTGCCAACTCCTTTAGTGTTCTTTGTGCTGCCATCTCTATAGTAATAACTGTTTCCTCTTTGCTTTCTGAGTTACTGTTCACAGATGTCGAAGTTGTAAAATTGACCGTTTGGCTCTTTGCTTTCCTGTTTGCCTTCGTTGTCTTCTCAATCTTTGGATTAAACACTAATTCACATGTATGAGAAGATCTTGGCATAAGTCAGTTTACTGAGAAAGAAAGACAGAAAAGAAAAAAAATAAATAAATAAATAAAAAGGAAACTTTAACATAAAAAGAAATCTCCTTGGCAACGGCGCCAAAATTTTGGACGGTCGTCGAAACCGGAAAAAATAATTTTGGTTTCACTAACAACTCGGAATAAATAAATTTTTATTTTAGCAGTAAAAACCAGGTCAAATCCCAAAGGAAATTTTTTCCTGAAAGATTTCTTTCAAAAAACCGAAATAAAAGATTGAGGGGTTTTCTTGAATTGAAAGCTGAAATAAATTAACTGTAAAATTAAAATGAAATTAACCAATACTAAACACGCTCAGTTTAAGGTTGATTATCCATTCCAATTACACAGTTAATCATCGAAAAAAAATATTTCTTCAATCCAAGCAAATAAACATCACTCTTTTTAAGGCTAAAAAAAACCTAAAGAATTCAACAATAAAATTAATCAGAACAATGTTCTGATTAATTTCTAATATTAAAAACCAATTTCTAATAAACCCAAAATTAGCATTAGGAACAATGACAAAAGTTTACTTCAGGCAGTAATCCAAAAGCTTGAACAATTTAACCTGTCTTACTTCTAGTATGAACTAACCAGAAATAAATGTAATCCCAGTCAATTCACTTGCTTCTAAATCGAATTCTTCACTTAAGCAGTTAAAAGAAAGTCAAGTAGATTTCCAATCATAGAACCAATTTAACAAGCGAGAACTGGAAAATTAATTACAATAAATCACAATTATGAAGAAGTAAATACTTGAAGTTAAAGAGAATTTAAGCAAGTAAAATCAATTCTCATAATCAGTGTTGGTGAAGAAAATCATCCCTAGAACTGAATCAGAAAAATTACTCACTCATGTTTTAAAGAAAAACAATGAAGAATAAAAAAAAAAACCTACGGTTGTTGAAAAGGAGTTACCCCAAAGGGGCGCAGCCCCTGCCTTTAAAACCTAAAAAATTGTAACCTAGTGTGCTAAATTCATAAAATCTCCCTAAACTTTCTATATTTTTACAAAAATATCACACACAAATAAAAAATTTCAAACTAACTGGAAGGTTTTAAAGTTATGAACCAAGAAATGCTTTAGAGCAGTAGTAGCAACTTCAAGCTAAGATTCGACCTTGATGTCGTTATTATATCTCAAAACTCAAAGCATGAAAGTTGTAGCACTCTTTCTTAGCTTCACAAAAACACTTGAATCACATGAAATGGACATTTACAGCCAAAGATATGCCCAAAATATCACAACTACTTCCGAACCAGTGATGACTCACAAATCGCGATTTTGAAGCTAAATTTGACCCCCTGAACATGAAAACTGGGTCTTATGATCTGCATATGATTTGCATCTCCGGATGTTAGCTTTCCAATGAATCAAGAATCACTCAATTTTGATCTCTGTAGCTCAAGATATAATTTTTCTACTGGAATATCGCCAATCTGTCAAAAATCTAAAAAAACACAAATAAATTAAAACTTGTAAAATGGCAAATTAAATCCACTCTTAATCAATTGAGTCCAGATATGATGTAAGCTATAAAACATACTCAAATATATCTTTAAGGTTCAAAACAGATTAAAAAATACTAAATATGAGAGAAATAAATATAATAAATGTAAGCTTATCAAAAATCATAGTTTTTTAAAATCTCTGCCGACTGTATATCTTATATTGATTTGGGTTAAAATCAATTCTTATCAAGTTTAGCCATCAAGTTATTTCGGATTCAGGTCATGTTAATCTCATATTTTAGTTATTCTAAGTTTAGGTCAATTTGAGCTCATTTTATTTCTCAAATGACTTCAGTAACTTAAGAAAATAAGAAGAATAAAATAAAAAAGAATAATTCTATTTTCCATTAATATGTTGAAACTAAATAAAAATTCTTATGTTTTTGTTTTATAAGTATGTTCTATAAAAAGAATTAACTTTGCTATTAATAAAATATTTTGCTGCCATGAAATGACCTATGTCCAAAATCGGTTCTCTAAAAGGGATGAACACTTGGTGATCTTGTTTTAGACGCAACCATACATGGAACATAC
Source organism: Aquilaria sinensis (assembly GCA_005392925.1). Lineage (NCBI taxonomy): Eukaryota > Viridiplantae > Streptophyta > Magnoliopsida > Malvales > Thymelaeaceae > Aquilaria > Aquilaria sinensis. The sequence continues at coordinate 68,231 of SMDT01003291.1, forward strand.
ATAATAAAATCAGGCCTCGGCTTGAATAGAATGAGAACCCCAGTCCACTTTATCATAGAACTGCATTGAATCTGATACCATTTGTGAGAACTCAAATCCAACATTGGTTGATGGAGCACTTGTCCATATTATATAACCTATCATTAATAAAAAAATATAAGCTCTAGGTGATTAATTTTTGAAACTGCGATTCATATATACGCAAAAGATATCACTCATACTTCTTTTGTAGGATATTGGGGTCCACAAGGAGTTCAAAAAAATAAAATAATTAACTACATGTGGATCCTACAGAAAAGAAATTCTAGATCCATCTCTTTTGAGCAACCCCTATCCCAGCAATGACTGCAGATGCAACGAAGTCATGGGATGTCACAAGAAACAACATTGCGGCTGCTCTAGAAAGCTCGAAAAAAATTTCTATTTAACAGCAAGCCTGCAAATTGTTTAGAGATCATTTATTCAGTGAAACCCTTCTCCTTTTTCTTTATTTCCAAGAGATCGGGTTAGGCCACTTCCTGTATCGACTTTTGGAGTTTAGATCCTTGATCGTTCTTCAAATAATGGTTGTATTTACATGGGCACTTCCAGTTTGATGCTGCTATTGCTGCTCTCTTGTATCCTTACCAGCTTCCTGCTGGCATTCTAAAAATATTCTCATTGCCGGTTAGGGAAAAAAAAAAAGAGGAAACTTTGTAGTCGTTGTGTGGCCAATATAGAAAAGAAGAAATGATTTTATCTTTAAAAGCAAATTCGGATTTGAGTTCAACTTACTAAGTAAAAATCTAGTTATATATTTATTTTAGGATTTGAGCACTTTTTATCTGGAGATATGTGACATAGATCTAAAAACAGAGATAGAACTCATATCCTGCTAAATTGTATCTGGTCAAAAATATTGCGGTGTCTGATATGACAATTTATGCTTCAATGTACAGCAAACTTATTTGAAGAAATGGCATTGAAGACAAGTGGGTGCTGGTCAAAAGAATGGCTATCAAGTGTGCAAGTGGCAACTTGGATTTTCTTAGATGGAGAAACAATGGTGCCTTTGAAATTATGCAAACCTAAAATATTAACTTTCTATCATTAGATGTGTCAGGGGATGTATTGGTTAGCTGCTCTTTTATTAGTGTAGTGGGTTCATCTACTAGCTAGTACCAACAATTCGTAATCAGTATTCCTAAATTTGTTTGCGGCTCAAAAAGAAATTGAAATGAACAAACTCACAAAGAAGGTGATTAATTATAGTGGAATCCCTAAAATTCTTAGATGTAACGCAAAACATCTAACAAAATAAGCCTAATAAATTTAGTTCCCCTTATGAACAAAAATAATAACTACTGATAACGCGCAACAATCCACATGCGAAAACATGCATGAAGCTTATTGATAAATACTTTATATCCAAATCGTTTTAACTTAAATCAATTGATTATAAAATGAATTATTTTTACATTTATATCTTTTTTATTTGAAACTAATTTTCATTGAAAGCTAATACTATGTAGCTGTAATAATCAATTGAAAGTACAATTTTTGTAATCTTACTAAAACCTTTGAATTTTTTCATTTTAAAGCCTTAAAAAAGAAAAATTTATAAAAATTTAATATCATAAAAATTTATTTTTAAATGAATTATTCTATCTATATAACATTAATTTTTAAATAAAATTAGTTTCAAATAAAAATGATAGAAAAGTAAAAAAAAAATCAACTGACTTAAATTGTTTGTTGCATTGATTTGTTACTGGCAAAAAAGCCCAGCTGACCAGATAGTCCAAGTCGGCTTTCTCTGCAAGAATTAGCTGACTGCGAGAAGCATAGATACGAATCCCGAGTCAACTTTGTTTATACAAATTGATCATAATTTTAAAGGCATGATTAAATTGAGAGCTTTATAGACTCAAATTTTTGCAAAATTAGCGCACGTTCGAGAAAGCACTATAATTTTTTAAAATTTGGTGAGGGTAGGTGTACGGTATACATATGTATTTATATGATAATTTACGGCATCGGAGCAGAGGAGGGATGCGGGCAGACCCAACCCGGGATCGGACCGGACCAGCCTGGCTTGGGCCTGGGTCACGGAGGACTGGGAACAGCCCGGTACCGGGTGAGCTGGCCCTGAGGTAAGGTGGGGCAGGTTTACCTTTTTTTTTTTTGTACAAAAAAAAGTTAGAAACATAATTAATTGTATATATAATAAATATTTTTAAGAAAAAACACCATCTCCAGTGTAAGTTTTATTAAATTAAAAAGCTAAATGGCACTTACAAATAATCGAAACGGGCCTTACATTTGGAAATGGCAAAACATTCCGAAAATAATGAAAAATAAAAGCCTATAATTTGTACTTAACAGTATAATCAGATCAAATACAAACTACATGTATGATTAAAAAAAAAATTCAAGTCTCAGTATCGGATATTATCTCATCATCCGAACTCTTTTAGCCTTACTGCCGAAGTTTTGCGAGGCCTCAATCTCGGTTGCATACGCATACTTCTATCGCCTCGGGTGTCAATCTTGATCGTTTCTCCGATATCACATGTTTTTCTGCACTAAACGCTACCTTGGATGATACGGTCGAGACTGGAATGGCAAGAATTTCCTATGCGATTATTGACAAAATTGAAAACCTTGATCTCTTTTGTTTCCATCACTCTAATATGTCGACGTCACTTGCCTCGAATGATGTGTTGAGATAGTCATCGATCTCAGCTAATCCCGATGTCGTCAGTCAAGATCGTTTGAGCATTTGGAGGGCCGAGTTGAAACTTGACGAGATTGATCTCCTTGGAGGCTCGATTTGAGAAGATTCGGAGACCTTATTTGATTTCCGCTTACAATATAACTTGTATAAAGAATGCAAGTACTTGGAAGCAGTAGCAGACATAGCGAAAATATTTATATGAGATATTTTTAAATAAGTATGAAAAATTCTTTCAAGCAATGTTGTTGTGCCCGTTAATTTAATATATGGGTCAAGCAAAAAAACAACTAAAAAGATAGGTGGAATGTTTTGGAAATACTAAAGTCACTTAGCCCTCATGGCTTTGACAGTTGATTTTAATAACTCATCATCTTTAAATTAATGTAAAGCATATGTAATGTTCACTAAATGAAGTAAAACTTGATGAATAGTTGGGTAGTAAACACCAGAGAAAAATTTAGTAGCCTCATAAAAAAAACTTAAGCAATTCACGGGTTTTTGAACATTTTTTCTAAATTTCAATCGTAAGAAATTCACAACCCATTTTTAAGTTCATGAAATGCGTCAACAAATTTGTATACGGGAAAGCATCTTGCAACATCAAATATGTGGAGTTACAGTGGGTTGAACAATCCAATTTAAACTGTTTCCAAGAAAACTCTTTTTGATTTTCAAAACAAAAGCTTTTAAATTCACGAAACACAGTAGGTCTTAATTTTAAATACGTCAAGGAGTTCCGAATAGGAAGAATTTCATTTTAGAGAACGTCTAAACCTTTTTGCACACGAAGGTTCAAAATATGACACATGCATCTAACATGAAAAAATACACGATTAAGAGGTGGTTTTAATGTTTGACTCAAAAAGCGAGTGGCAACATCATTTTTTGAATCATTATCAAATGAAATGCACAGGACTTTATCAGCACAAAAATAATCACGTAAAGTTTCTAAGATGCAATTGAATATGTGATAACTACTATAATCCGTTTCAATGACCCTAAATGACAAAATTCTTTTTTTGCATAATACAATCAAAATCAATCCAATAAGAAGTAACACAATAAAATGATTGACCTATAGGTAGAGGTGGGAGGTGGGCCGGGTTGGCCCGGACCGAACTGGGACCGCCCCGCCGGTCAAACCCGCCCCGCCCCGCAAGAAGCCCGCAATATTATGGGCCGAATATGGGCCCAATAGGAGGAGGGAGACGCAAAAAAGACCGTTCCGGACCAGTCAAAACACGCAAACCAGCCCACCCATGGACCGGGACCGCCCCGCCCTGCCTGGCACCGCAACGGCTCCCTGCTGCCAGTAACGTTAACCTGCAAAGTTTTTTTTTAAAAAAGGGCTAATTACACAGCAGGCCCTCCAACAGCTTTCTGCTTCATTTCAGCCCCCAAAATTTCATTTTTGCCCCTCCCAACAACTAAATTTCAAGGACTTTTTGGTCAAACTAATTTTTCCCCTCCCCTTATAAATACCAATGCCATTTTCACTCAATCCTCACACAATCACTCAATCTCTCTTCTTCATCTACTATATTCTCTCAACCATTCTCCTTATTTTCTTAATCTCTTCCAAATTTCTTATTAATCTCTCCCTAATATCTTCATAATCCTCTATTGATTTTGCATTAATCACTACTATTAGTACGTGAGGCATGGCATGGCTTCAAAAGGAAAGGGCAAGTCAACAGATAGTTCATCTTCCCGCAACACCGGCCTCCGAACCTTGTTCCGTCGTCGATCTCGGCCCGCCGATAAAGGCATTTCAATTCAAGAGTTTCACAATGATGATGCCAGAATCGATATGATGAATTACGATTTAGGTCTCAATGATCAATTATCAGATGATGAAGTGGAAGAGTTGGATGCGATGGCGTCTGGGAATCCATCAATAGAACCGACACCTACAAGTCATGAACTCGGCGTGGAGGAAACTCAAGCACAAGGTAAATCCACGAGACTAACTGCTTGGGTTTGGGAGCATTATGAGCTCATAAACAAAGGGGAGTCGAGGTACGGAAAATGCAAACATTGCGGGAAAAAATTTATGCATAGAAAGAATTCCGGCACTGGAACGCTGAAGCGGCATATTGAAAATCAACATGCTAACGTCCTCCCTAATACCGGGACTAGTTGTGGAGGACAAACACAACTTGGGTCTACAACCGGCGCCGGCGGACCAGGTATATTTCGTTTTAACCAACAATCTTGTAGAGAAGGTATGGTAAATTGGATGATGCTTACCGAAAAACCTTTTTCACAAGCTGAAGATGTCTACATAGAATCTTGGATAAAATCACAATTAAATCCTACATTTAGAAAAGTATCTAGGAAAACTGCTAGGAAAGAAAGCTTTAGACAATTTGAAGCCGAAAAATCAAATTTGCAAGCATATTTTTCTGCTATTGATCATTGTGTGGCATTTACTTCTGATATGTGGACATCACCTATAGGTCAATCATTCTATTGTGTTAATTTTCATTGGATTGATTCTGATTGGATAATGCAAAAATGAATTTTGTCATTTAAGGTTATTGAAACAGATCATACTGGTTTTCAAATATTTAATTGTATCTTAGAAACTTTACGTGATTATTTCTGTACTGATAAAGTTCTGTGTATTTTATTTGATAATGCTTCAAATAATGATGTTGCCACTCTCCTTTTGAGTCAAAACTTAAAACCACCGCTCAACGGTGCATTTTTTCACGTTAGATGCATGTGGCATATTTTGAACATTTGTGTGCAAAAGGGTTTAGAAGTTCTCCAAAATGAGATTTTGCCTATTCGAAACTCATTAAAATATTTGATGTCCAGACCTGCTATTTTTCGTGAATTTAAAAGCTTTTGTATTGAAAATCAAAAACCATTTTCTTGGAAACGGTTTAAATTGGATTGCCCAACCTGCTGGAACTCCACATTTTTTATGTTGCAAGATGCATTACCGTATGCAAATTTGTTGTCACATTTCATGAATTTAAAAATGGGTTCTGAATTTCTTACGACTGAAATTTGGGAGAAATGTTCCAAAACCGGTGAATTGCTTAAGTTTTTTTACGAGGCAACTGAATTTTTCTCTGGTGTTTACTACCCAACAAGTCATCAAGTTTTGTTTCATTTAGTGAACATCACATATGCTTTACATCAGTTTAAAAATGATGAGTTGTTAAAACCGACTGTCGAAGCCATGCGGGCTAAGTGGCTTCAATATTTCTCAAACATTCCACCTATCTTTTTAGTCGCTTCTTTACTTGACCCGTATGTAAAATTAACGGGCACAACAACACTGCTTGAAGGAATTTTTCATACTTATTTAGAAATGTCTCATATAAATGTTTTGGCTATGTCTGCTTCTGCTTCCGAGTACTTGCATTCTTTATACAAGTTATATTGTGAGCGGCATTCGGATAAGGTAAGATCCGAAGCTCCTCAAACTGAGCCTCCAAGGAGATCAATCTCTTCAAGATTCAACCCGGCGCTCCAAATGCTCAAACGACCCCGACCGATGACATCGGGATTAGCTGAGGTTGATGACTATCTCAACACATCGTTCGAGACAAGTGACCTCGACATCTTGGAGTGGTGGAAACAAAAGAGATCAAGATTTCCGATCTTGTCGATAATCGCACAAGAGATTCTTGCCGTTCCAGTATCGACCGTCTCATCCGAGGCAGCGTTTAGTGCCGGAAAACGGGTGATAACAGAAAAACGGTCAAGATTGACACCCGACGCGGTAGAAGTATGCGTGTGCAACCGAGATTGGGGCCTCGCAGCACTCCGGCATCAAGACCAAAAGAGTTCGGATGATGAGGTAATATCCGATACCGAGAGTTGAATTTTTTTTTTTTCAATCATACATGTAGTTTGTATTTGATCTGATTATGCTGTTCAGCACAGATCATAGGTTTCTATTATTTATCATTTCCGGAACGTTTTTGCCATTTCAAAATGTAAGGCACGTTCCGATTATTTGTAAGTGCCGTTTGGCTTTTTAACTTAATAAAACTTACACCGGATGTGGTGTTTTTTCTTAAAAATATTTATGACTTATATAATTAATAATTGTTCTATTATATATATATTAACAAAAAAAATTAAACCCGCCCCGGGACAGGCTCGGGACCGCCCCGCCACAGCCTGTCCGTGCCCGGGCCTCAGGACCCAGGCCCAAAACCGGCCGGTCTGACCCGGTTCCCACCTCTACCTATAGGTGATGTTCACATATCAGAAGAGAATGTGACACAATGATCAAGACCAAAACAATACGCTTGCAAATCTGACCTTCCGGCTTCAAATAATCTAAAGCTTTCTTTCCTGACAGTTTTTCTAGACACTTTTTTAAATGCAGAATTTAATTGTGATTTTATCCAAGATTTTAGATACACATCTTTAGCTTGTGAAAAAAGGTTTTTTAGCAAGCGTCATCCAATTTACCATGCCTTCTTTACAAGATTGTTGGTTAAAATGAAGAATGCCTGGCCCGCCAGCGTTAGTTGTAAACCCAAATTGTGTTTGTCCTCCAGAACTAGTGCCGGCACTGGGGACGACATTAGGATGTTGATTTTCAATATGTCACTTCAGCGTTCCAATGCCAAAATTCTTTTTATACACCAATTTTTTACCGCAATGTTTGCATTTCTCGTACCTCGACTCCCCTTCATGTATAAGCCCATAATGCTCCAGCCCCAAGCAATTAGTCTCGATGATTTACCTTATCCTTGGGCTTCCTCCATGGCGGGGTCATGACTAGTAGGCACCGGTTGTGTTGATAGATTCTCTGCCACCATTGCATCTAACTCTTCAACTTCATCATCCGATAATTGATCGTTGAGTCCCAAATCATAATTTGTCATATCGATTCCGACATCATCATCGTGCAACTCTTCAATTGATATCGATTCCGACATCATCATCATGCAACTCTTCAATTAATATGTTTTTATCGGCGGGCCGAGAACGGCAACGGAACAAGCCTCGGAAGCTGGTGGTGCGAAAAGATGAACTCTCTGTCGCCTTGCCTTTTCCTTTTGAAGCCATAAGTCACAAATTAATAATAATGATTAATGCAAAATTAAGAGGAGATTATGAAGATATTAGGGGGAGATTAGCAAAAATTTGGAAGTGATTAAGAAAATAGCTTAAATACTTGAGAGAATATAGTAGAGGAAGAAGAGAGATTGAGTGGTGGTGTGAGGATAGAGTGAAAATGGCATTGGTATTTATAGGGGAGGGGCAAAAAATATTTGGACCAAAAAGTCCTCAAAATTTAGTTGTTAGGAGGGTTAAAAATGAGAATTAGAGGGCTAAAATGTAGCAGAAAACCGTTAGAGGACCTATACTGTAATTAACCCTTTTTTTAATTTTTTTGCAAGTTTACATTTTGTGATCATTGCACCCCAAGCTCAAACCGGCCGGTCCCTGTTCGAGGCGGTTTTCAAGTCAGGGTGATTAGGGTCATGAGTCGGGTCGGGTTCTAAAATAGGCCGAGCCGAGCTGTTTTGCATTATCCTCCCCTTTCAGAGCCATATTCAGCCCAATATATCATAGGTTTTTTCCGGGGAGGGGTGGGGTTTACTTTCGGGCCGGTCCTGGCATGTAACGACCCAAGTCCAAAACTGATCAACGGAACACCTGCCCACACCACATGGGCTATCTTCTGGAAAAGGATAAGCACTAGTTGCTTATGTTCTAGAATTGGAGCCTATATAACCACATAAGGCTTCCCACAATTCACTCATGTAGGACATGGGGGTGTTACAAACTCCCCCCTTATGTACCCAACGTCCCCGTTGGAGTCAATCGGATTACTTGGTTCCCCGGACCAAGTAATCTCTCTAATTGGACTACTTAGCCCCTGTCCAAGAAGCCTCTCGAATCTAGGATCAGTCTCGGTAGACGATGCATGTGCATACCCACTATGTCACACCATCATGGTCCCAAATCAGATGATTCTACCAAAGAAGAGTCTGTTCATCTTCCAAAAATCCATTTTCTAGGAAGCCTTCATCACCATCATCATCCAAATATGTCCCATCAGCTTTTGATTCAGATAAACAAATGCCATAATTTTTATTTCGCTAAATCATTTTTTAAAGAAGATTCTTCAAAAACTCTGGCATTAAAAATTTTATCATTAACTTTTAATCGGACTGTAGTACAGATGAAATCCATCTTATACGTTAACATCAAAATTCTTCCAACACGCAAACACCTTTTTACCATATGTATCTTTTTCCACAACCGCCACCTTGCCCCACTTGACATTTAACAGATCGAAAGTTGAACTTCTCCAAGCATGTAGGGAGACTCCAATACACAACAACCAAGGCAATCTGCTAGGTTTGTTCAAGTCCCTTTTCCGTGGAAGAATCCATGAAAACCATTGATCAAGCCATTCTTCTCCTTCAACGAACAATGTACCTGCTACCTTCATAGACTGCCACTCTAGCAAAACTCTTAGACCCCCAAGATACTTTATTTTACGTGAGCCAATAGCATCTGATTCACACAAATGTTACATTGACTTTACCAACTCGACTTGTTGTGATTCATCCACAGCATATATCTAAAGCCTGGCTAGCTCTTCCAATTCTAACTATATTTCAACTCCAACCCACTGGTTCTTTGCTTCATGTTTGCCATCATCCTTTGTTTTTCCTCCCACCACCACATCCTTGAAGCATCTCTCATCCCTTAGACTACCAGTGTATCTCCTCCTTATCTTAGCTACCTTTACAGGACTGTCTCTAGTTCCCCTAGCTTTATCAATCATCAGGAATACATTGACCCTCATCCTGGAACTCCTAATCCATATGAACCTTAAATCCTTCTTAAAAAATTCAGCATCTTTAACATCCTTGAAATGAATAAAACCTAATCTATAACCTTTTGTTGTCCTTTTCCAAGCAATACAGACATCAACAACTGTTCCAAATCTTTGAAACACTTTCCATTGTTACACGCCTTTGTAATCTTTAGGAAAGTTAGTAAAATAGAAAGATTTAGCAATGCGGCCCATCACCTTATGAAGATCATTGGCCTAAGCTTTCCTCTATACCATTTACCAAAGTCGAAGCCCCTCACTCTCTGTCTCCCATTCCTATGCACTATCTTTCTCACCTTGTCAAAACTCATTAGCCCCTAAAAGTTTTAGAGAATACTGGGAGCATCTTTTAGGCAAGTAAAAAATACTCCCTACTGCTTCTGTCCATATATATTTATGTTAATACTATCTTGCATAGCATAAATAAAATGTGAACACATCAAATCATATGTCCCTTAAAATTGGAGATATGTATAAATCATATGGTAGAAATGTATAAATTTGATGTAAAAAAAGTGGAGGATTTGCACAAATAATTTGTGATATATGTACAAATGAAATGACAAATATGTTACTAATATATTTAATAGCATGTACAAGTTCAAGCTCTAATAGCAAAGTAAGTTTCAACATATCAAAGCCCACTCCTTATCAAAACTAAAGATACGTATGAATCAAATGGTAGATGCATATGGAACATAATGCATGAAGCAAAAATGGATATGTACAAAACATGTAGAACATATGTAAAACTGAGATCAGATATATGTTGTAGATATGTTCAAACTCAAGCCAATAATTTGTCTTAGGTTACTTAAACTATATTCATTTTAACATATACTTTTGGTGTTGATGAATATATGTAATCCTTTTATTGTTCATCATTGCCCTATTAAGTACCTAAGAATGTGGCGGGAACACATCAGTAAAGTGAAATTAAAGATTTGTCTAGTTTGATCAGGAATTAAACTTTATAGCTGATGTTTAGGGGAGGGTTTTAGGGAAATTGAAAAGTTTGAATAAGGCTCTAAAAATCCTAAATAAAGATTCTTTCTTTGACATTTCTAGTAGAGTTCTAGCTAAAGAGAAAGAATTAGATCAGCTTACTTTATCTCTAATCAAAATGTGAAGAATTAGATCAGCTTGCTTTATCTCTAAATCAGAATGTGGGGGATTGGAATACTTATGTGCAATGGCAATAGTCTCAATTTGAGAGCTCTTAGATTGAAAAAAGATGAGGAAGATTTCTATGATAAAAATCCTCTTATGATTGGCTAAAGTTAGATGATGCCAATACTAAATTCTTTCAAGCTAGGATTACAAAGAGATCTTTGAAAGCTCAAATAACTTGCCTTTTATCCAAAAGTGTTAGGAAATTGTCTTTTCAAGTGAAAATTAAATATGAGTTCATTCAATATTTCACTGACATTTTGGTTTTTTTTCTAATTTTTTTACTTATATAAACATTAACATTATCTTGAATGGTCCTGGGATTTCTTATCTTCACAAGAGCTTATTAGAAAATGATGTGTCTATAAAGGAAATCCTGCTTGCAATTAAAGGTAGTCATGCATTAAAAGCCCCTGGCCCTAATGGCTTTATTGATGGGTTTTTCTTGCATAATTAAGAAGTAGTTGGTTTAGATGTCTATGCTGCTATACTTAGTTTCTTTGAATATGTTGTTTTACCTACTGCTTTATCTGCTACTACTATACATTTGGTGCAAAAACATGCCCATGCTTCTACTACCTCTAATTATAGGCCTACTGCTTGCGATTCTATTTTCTAGAAATTCATATTAAAGATTTTGGCCAATAGACTTTAAAGGAGTTTGCCTAATCTCATAAATAAAAATTAAGGGCTTTTATTAAAGGGAGGTTGATTGTTAATAATGTGACGCTTTGCCAAAAGATTGTTAGGGGTTATAATTGAAAGAATATCAAACTCAGAATGTGTCTAAAGTTGACATATCAAAGGCTTATGACTTACTGGACTAGAATTTTTTGGAGCAATTTTTACTTAATATTGGCTTCCATGAAAGATAGGTCAACTGGGTAATGGTTTGTGTTAAATCCCCTACTATTCTATAGTTTTGAATAGCTCCTTATGTGGCTTTTTCCCCTGGAAAAAGAAGTGTGAGATAGGGAGACCTCTTTTTTTCCATTTGTTTGTTATTGCTATTAGTTATTTGGAGCATTAGGCAAAATGTTTGATGAGGTTTATATTGGATATCTTCCAAAATGTAAGAAAATTAAGCTCTTTCATGCTAGAAAATTAAGCTATTTCATGTTCACTTTACAAATGATATCATGATTTGTGCTTAGGGAGATACTAGTTCTATTAGAAATATTTGTTATTGTTTGAAGGCTTTCTCTTAGATCACTAGTTTGTAGGCAAATTATGACAAAAGTCATGATCTCTTTGGTGGTGCTGATCCTGAGGTTGAAAATGACATTCTATCCATCTTGATTATGTCAAAAGGGTCTATCTCTAATAAGTATCTTAGAGTTCCCTTGGTTGATTAGTGGCTTCAAATGAAACATTATAAAACTCTTGAAGAGAAAATCCTTCAAAGCCCTAATGCCTGATCTGTTAAACTTTTTTATTATGCTAGTAGACTGTAGTTGATCAAATCTATGATCTTTGGAATACAAGCCTATTAGGCTATCATTTTCTCAATTCATATGGGAGTGCTTAATCACTTGGAGAAATGCTATAAAGTTTTTTTTCTAGACTACCTCCATCTCTTGCGGTGAATTCCTTGTTGTTTGGTCTAAAGTTTGTGTGCCTAAATTCTAAGGTGGTTTAGGCATTTTAAGTTTAATTGCTTGGAATGTTGCTTCAAATGGTAATAAACTTTGCAGAAAACTGACGGATGAAGAAAGCTTATGGGTTCAATGGATCCATGCCTATTGCTTACATAATTTAAATATTTAGGAGATTGTATCATCAGGTGGTGTGTCTATTTGTTATAAACATATCTTAATGTTCTTTTTGTCAAAATATGATATATATATATATATATATATATATATATATATATATATATATATATATATATAATATATATAATATGTGTGTGTGTGTGTGTGTGTGTGTGTGTGTGTGTGTGTGAATGTGATGACAAATATATGTGAATCCAGTATGCAAAGAAAGTCGCAGATATGATATGCATAAACATGTAAGATATGTGTATAAAATGAAATTCTGAAAATTATTATAGGTATATTCAATTATATGTATGAGTTTAATTGCTCAAAAATTTATGTAACATTTACTAATCTTATTATTGAGTATTAAATATGCATTATAGGTTCATAAAATTAATTAGTAGAAATAAATTTATTCGTTTATACATATGTGATTATACACTTCTGCAACTATGTTTATGTATTTGTATATGTTCTAATTTCATATTAGATTTTTCCTATATTTTTCGTAGTACATTTAATTTTATGATTTTATAGGAATTATTTTACTACTTATATAAATATACACACTAAAAACACATTCAGGGCTTAATTGAGCAATAACAAAAACATTTAACCCCAAGTCTTTTTTTTCTTTTGAAATTTAGTAGCTACCACTGCTCCAATCCTTTGCCATCTTACATACAATTGTCAGATGTCCAACCACAATCCATTGACCCTCACCTCGCCTCATGTCATATCATTGCTCTAATATGGTGTCATCGTAATGCCCATCAGCCACTACTCTCGATCCATTGCCATGTTTCATCAATATGACAATAGGACAGTGAAATAAGGACGGCATGGCCACAAACAGCTTTTAGGTTAGCCAGGAGAAATGGCTGGCGACGTAAAAAGGCATAACAAGAGCTGAAGCTTTAGCAAGCCAAAGAGGGGAAATAAGATGGATAGAAATTAGGTGGGTCAAGTCAGGAATGGGTCAGGCCATTTAGGTTCGGGTTTACTCGCGTTAGTATAAATTTGGGTCATGGTCAAGTTAAGGTTGAGTTATTTGGGCTCCAATTGATTTTTGGTTAAGTATATTTTAGATTTAGGGTAGTGTTGGGATGAGGTTATTTGGGTTTGGGTTTAAGACAGGTTGGGATAATTTTAGTCTATGGAAAATTTCATGTTGATCATTGGGTTCATTTGTGTTACTGGTTCATAAGCCAAAATGGCTAAATCGATTCAAATTTTTATTCAAATTTTTGTTAAAATTTAAATTAAAGAATTTGAGTTTTTTATGCGATTTATGGATTATGTTAAGTTTTCCACTTAGGCTTTTAATGTGTAGGGTTAGGATCTTGGGTTTGGGTTTAGATTTAGGGTTTTGGTAAAAGTTAGTGTTAGGATTAAGGTTAGGGTTAACATTAGGGTTTAGGTTTATGATTTAGGTATGCAGTTTATGGTTTAGAGGATTGAGGGAATATGGTTAAGGTTAAGGTTAGGGTTCAGAGTTTTACAGTTAATAAGTATACATTAAAGACAAATATAAAGAGTTAAATAAAATAGTTGACTACATTAACTGTATTTAAAATAATGGGCAAATAATTAAAAACAAATATTTTGTTTGTTGTTAATTAGAATAGATTGAGACTCTTAATCTAGTAAAACCCAGAAAATTCCAAAACCAGTAAATCCCAAAAGAACCCTAAACAAGCCATAACAAGTTGTTTTATTAATTTATTTTTCAATTTTCATAAGATTTTGAACAAAAAAATATTTTTTAAAATATTTTGAAATTTTTAAATTGTGTGATCATAATTGTTGTACAACTTAGAAAAAAGATCATATATGAAAAAGACAATAATTCTTTTAAATTTCTGCCGACTGTGTATCTTATATTGATTTGGGTTAAAATTGCTCCTTGTTGAGTTTAGCCATCTTGTTATTTCATATTCAAATTAGGTCAGTTTCAAATGTAGGTCATTCACATTTTAGGTCAATTTGACCTTAATTCATTTCTTAAATGGCTTCAGTAATTTAAGAAAATAAAAAGAATAAAAAATAATAATAATTTTTTTCCATAATGGAACTAAATTAAAATTTTTATGTTTTTGTTTTATAGGTATGTCTGATAAAAAAAATTAATTTTACGATTAGTAAATTGTCTTGTTTCTGTGAAACAATGTAAGTCTAAAACCAATTCACTAAACACCTATCCATGCCACACAAGCTATCATTTGTGAAAAGGATAAATGTTTCTGTAATAACCATAGAAATTAAAAAAAAATAAGTAATAATAATAATAATAATAATAATAATAATAATAATAACTCCTATAATGGCACCCTTCCTAGAATTTTTGTTTTTCTCTCCAAAATCAAATTCAATTAAATTTATCTACTTATCTTTTTTTTTTTGTTAACAAATTCACAATAAAGTCATTATACACCAAATAAAACTCTTTCTCATTCTTTTCTTATTTTCCCGTAGCTTCCTTTAGGTCAAAAGCTTGGTGTGCCTCCAGCAATTAAAGCCTAGGCAAACTAGTATCTTGTACTCTTCTCACCCAACAAGCCGTCAAGCAACATTTTCGGAAGAAAAGAAAAATTATGAGCGCCACCTTTAATTCGCCATCATTTTTTTTTCTTTCTTTTTAGCCTAGACAATATTCTTCTATCCCATTCACGAGTGTGAGTGACTGCTAGTGAGTATTCCATCGCTTAAACCACAACAAAGTCGTGGACAACCATTCGATCATCTTCTCACCTGTTCGTGTCTCCCCTTATCCCTCCAACAAACCTATGTAAGTCAACCCTCCATGTTTTGATTCTTAGTTATTCTAGAGTATTGGAACATTATTTAATTCTATATTTTTCTTAGATTCATCAGATTGAAGAGAAACCCCATTGGGGACACAAAAACAATCCTACACATATCGGCAAACCTGAATTCATTGGTGTAAGTCTAAATCCTTCTATATCCCTTTTTCAATTTTTTTTTCTAGCACCTAAAGGCCTTATAATTTTTCTGTAAATTGTTTGTAGATCATTGTTAATCCAAGTTTTGGGTTTTTGCACTCGTTTCCGATGAAATCGGATCCATACTTGCTCCTAAACCCCGGTAAGCCACCGTAACCTTTTTAAAATTCTTTTGGCTGCAAATTTCCAATCTTACAACCCTAACAATTATCTTATCTTTGCTGTCCATGTTGTTACAAAGGGTTAGAAAATCCTTACTTGAAAGTTTGGCACTTCTTTGGACTCTCGGAGCGTCAGAGATCCCAAAAACACATCAGTAACCAAAATAAAAAATTTTTCCTTCCAAGATCAGTTTTTACAGCCCTTAAATGAGCATATAACTCAGTGTGTGGCCACAATAATTTTTAGGATCAATACAAAAAAAAGGCTCCCAACATGATCCCAAATAGGCATGAGGCCACTAGAGACGCCTAGAGACCCTTTTTGCACACTAGGTAAAATTTTAACCTAGATATCAAGAACATAAACCTTCCAAGTACCATTTTGAAAAATTTATAAATTTTAGAATATTTTCTAATTTTCTACCTTACTAACATTTTGTAGGACCGTTCTAAGAAATTGCCCCATTTCACCGCATTATTCCGTACTAGGTAAGGGGGAAGAGCGGGTTAGTTCTCGTGGGCCCTCTGAGGCCCAAAATTAGCATAACCTGAATAATAAATTTTAAGGAAACAATTAGGTTAAATAAAATCTTTAAATGCGTGGGAAACATGGGTAAGGTAATTAATTAGTTTTCCTATAATTTTATTTTATTTTATTTTAGTTCTCTTCCATTGAGATGTAATTTTGGTTGGTTGGTTGCATGGTTGTAATGATGTGATGTATGATGTATGTTTGGAGCTTGTATCATACTAGGACCGCTTGTAACAAAAATTAAATTAGAAGTATATTAGGACCGCCTAAATAAACCCGTTAGTACCATGTTTAGGGCCGGTGAGACAAACACCACTAGTAGTATGTTTAGGGTCGACAAGCTCGCTGCCAACATGATGAGATTGAAAGCAACCGTTAGTGGCATGTTAGGGCTGTAATAAATTACTATAAGCCAATAGATAAAGGATTATGAGCGTAAATGCTGAATGACCAACTTAGAAAGAATTCATAAAAAATGAGATGAACATTTATCATAAATACACTTAAAAAGATATCATTGATTGTCATGACATCATGTAACACTAAGTTAAGATAACACGATAAAAGAAATAGGATGCACTAGAATCATGGCACTCTACTAAAAAGAGCTAAAATAAAATGAGCTACGGTCATGCATCAATTGGCTGTTGTATATGATTGATGATTGTCATACACAAGGCTGCATTAAATAACGGATTTGAGGAGTAAGATAAAACACAAGGCATGCATGGTTGGTTACGGACCATATTTGCATGACCTGACAAGCCGTAAATTTAGACGATAGGTTCGAAACAAACGATTCGAACCCGAGAGGCATGTTAGGGTGGCAAAAAAAATAATTGTCCCTAGTCATGACCTGATATTGACACAGAATATGGAGATATGATTTGTGCGCTGCCAAACCATAGCTGGCGAGGGACCATACTTATAGCTGGTATCACAAGAGGCTCTACCTCGACATAGGTATCCCGAGAGGCTCTAGCTTGGTGGCATCCCTAGTGGCACTGCCTAAGAGTTATCCCGAGAGTGAGTGATGTACACACTCACCACCCTAGGTTCGTCCAACGGCGTTTAAGTATTGGATTAAATGATCGATCAACAAGATATGATTTAATCGGTACAAGGAATAATGCATGTGCATGGTAGTTCAAGCATACTAATAGGATTTTGATATTGTTGTTATGATGATGTACGAAATTGTTCTTTAATTAAATTGCTAGAGCTTAAAGTTTATTATTCATTGTTGTTTGCTGTGGGAATATTAGGACTCACGTGATGGGCTTGATACTTCCCCCTTACTGAGCAAGTTGTGCTTATCCCTCCTTCTAAAATGGTTTTTTAGGTGAGTGCTATGAGGAAACAAAGCACACTAAATTATATAATGAGATTCAAGATGTGGAGCAAACTAAGTGAGGATATGCTGTAGCCCCTCGAAAGTAAAACTGGCTGGAACTGGATTTCAACTTTGTGTTATTTGATTTTTAAAGAGACATATGGTTTGTTTAAATTGGTACATTATCCGTATATTAGTTTTCCTGGGATTATCACTTAATTACTCTGATTTCATTTAATACTCATATTATTTGAAAAATAGATTAAAAGAAAATCTTTTACCTTATATTTCCTAAATTATTTCCTACAGACTTGTCATATGGTTTTTGTTGTAGCAAATAGGAAATCCCTATGCTCTTCCTATATTTTTTGCTATCCCAAATACCTTCATCTCTTGTAGTGAGATATCACATAGACTTCCTTTGTCGCATGTCAAGTGCTGCATGCTGTTCAAACAAAAAAAATTAACTACTAGTGGATCCTACAGAAGAAAGTTTCTAAATCGATCCTTGCTGAGCAACCTTTATCTCATTAATAACTGCAGATGCAACCAAGGCATGGATTGTCACAAGAAAACAACAATGTGGGGTCTAGAAGGCTCGAAAAAAAAAAGTCTATTTAACAGCAAGCCTACAAACTGGTTACAGACCATTTATTTAGTTAAATCTTTCTCCTTTTTCATTATTTCCAAGAGATCGGGTTGGGCTACTTCTTGTTTTGACATTTTGTATTTAAATCCTTGATCGTTCTACAAATAACGGTTGTAGTTACGTAGGAACTTCATGTTCGATGCTGCTACTGCTGCTATCTTGTATCATTACCAGCTTCTTACTGGCCTTCTAATAATATTCTCATTACCGTTTATAAAAAAAAAAAAAAAGGAAACTTAGTAGCCGTTGTGTGGGCAATATGGAAAGGAAGAAATGATTTTATCTTTAAAGGCAAATTCAGATTTGAATCCAACTTGCTAAGTCAGAATCTAGTTACATCTTATTTTAGGATTTGGGTATTTTTTATCTGAAGATATGTGACACAGATTTAGATACACAGATAGAACTCATATCCTGCTAAATTGTGTCTGGCAAAAAATATTGTCATATCTGGTATGACAGTTTATATTCCAAGGTACAGCAAATTTATTCGAAGGAATGGCATTGAACCCAAGTGGGTGTTGGTTAAAAGAGTGTGCATGTGGCAACTTGGATTTTCTTCGATGGAGAAACATTGATGTCTTTGAAATTATGCAAGCCTGAAACGTTAATTTTCTATCATTAGACGTTTCAGGGGAAGTATTGATCAGCTGCTCTTTTATTAGTGTAGTGGGTTCATCTACGAGCTAGCACCAACTACCAACCATTTCTTACCAGTATTCATAAATTTATTTGCGGTTCAAAAAGATATTGAAATGAATAAACTCACAAATAACATGTGAAACTATAACTACCGACAAACGCAACAATCCACATGCAATAACATGCATGAAGCATAATGATAAATAGTTTAATATGAATATTAGTTGCATTGATTTGTTACCCGCAAAAAAGCCCAGCTTGTAGGTACAAGTGGACGATTAATTCAATTGTTTCGGTGACTAGATAGTCCAAGTCGTCTTTCTCTACACGAATTAGCTCACTGCGAGAAGCATAAATACAAATCCCAAGTCAACTTTGTTTATACAAATTGATTAGAATGTTCAACAAAATAATTAAATTGGGAGCTTTATAGACTAAAAATTTTGCAATATTAGCGCACGTACGACCAAAAGCACTAAAATTTTTAAAAATTTGGTGAGGGTAGGCATACGGTATACGGTACATATGTCTTTATATTATAATTTACCACGTAGAAGATTGCAATATATATAGGTGCTTTTTTTTCCCAATTACTCCATGATACACTCTATGGGTTAGGGACAAAAAAATTATCTTCTTATTTTATTTTAAATCATATAGATAAATGTACCACATACATATATGAAGTATAAAACGAAATAGTACACTTATTTCTAGCATAGATATTATGTTATGTTCTGCCTTTGTTTGTCTTGCTTATAAATTGAAATAAATTTTAGCATCATTGAGTTTGGAAACTGTTATAATTCTTTTCTTTTGTTTTTATCATTCATTTTGACCAAAGTAGAGTCCATTTATCAATATATATTATTTACATTTGGTAAATTGTGATGAAAATAATTAGAATAAATCTAAAAATGTGTGAAAAAATTATATTTAATACTTTCATCTTAAAATAATATCGTTCATGTTTACCATACAATCAAAACGGCATGAAACTTTCACAAACCCAAAACTAAACAATCTAATGTTGTTATAAAACTTAAAACAATCTAATGGTCAGCGAGGAGAGGGAGACTATGTATTTCTTGGCTTTTTCTTCATGCGCTCTTTCTGTTTAATTTGTCCCAACAATAACATATTAAACGAAGACCGATTAAGACTAGCATATGTATGGAAAATTTGTCTTTTAAATACGTAACTCTTATGCTTTTTTGCCATAAAAAAAATTAGTCATGTTTGCATGATTACTAAGAGGCGGCAAAAAGTCTATATAAAGGAGTGTCCCATTTGCAAGATTTCTCACAGCAGAGAGCTCTAAGCATAGGCGAAAAAATAAGTGCAACGTTTTGAAGCAAGAGCATCCGAATCACTTGCTAATATCTCTTATTTTCAATTAGCATTAGTTTAGTATTTTTACTTAATTCATTTGCGACCTTCTTCTCCCAGGGCTTTTAACAATGTCCTTCCATTTAAGTCTAACTTATTTTGCAATTGCTAAAATTTTGCTCGAACGTTTGCAGACAATGGCTGGTGGCAAAACGCAAGGCGCCATTTCAAACTACCTAAGCTATGCCACGGGTTTGATGGACAAGAAGGAATGGAATGGCAAGGAGAACCCAAATAAGCCATACCCGCAGTCGATTCTTAACGATAAGACAGAAACTTTTGAGCAATTACCAAATAAAGTGGATAATAACACTTCATCTGGTGCTTTGGTGTATACAGCCCATGACTCTTCCCCGGCAAAAGCTCCCTTAAAAATTGTAGTTGCTTGGACAAATTCTGCAACCGGACTCGGGAAGGTACGCAGCTCAACCATATTTAGTATAGGGAGGCTTAAATGTTCCAAGTTAGGTATGTGTATCAAAGGCCAAAAACGGCTTGCATTCTCATTATTTAATGGTAGAACTGGTTCTGTCTCAGATTTGTATAGCATGCCCAGATAATTGAACTCTATATATACATGCATCCAGTTGGCTTACACAAAGATCTATCATGCTACTCAAGTTATCGACTGGGAGACCGTCAAGGCAAACCTGGAGATTGCGACTTCTGCAGCTAAGGATAATGTCGGTGGAGTGACATCAAGTATTGAATGGAACTTCGTCGCTGCAATTCCTTCTGTTACCATCCAGTTCCAAGCAGTAGCAAGCCCGAACCCGAACTAAGCAACAAATGCATGTGCAAAGCAGGAGCACCCATGAGGCACCCTAATAATTTCTAGTACTTGTACTAATGAATAAACCGCCTCTTATTTGTCTGTTGATTTCATGAATTATCTATGTCTCAATGTTTGTATCTTGTTTTAGTTTGTCCTATTGCATCCTTTGAATTTATGAAATAAAATATATCATGAACTCGAAATTATGAGGTATCTTCCAAGAACATAACTTCTACGAAGAAATTAACTTGC
Source organism: Aquilaria sinensis (assembly GCA_005392925.1). Classification (NCBI taxonomy): domain Eukaryota; kingdom Viridiplantae; phylum Streptophyta; class Magnoliopsida; order Malvales; family Thymelaeaceae; genus Aquilaria; species Aquilaria sinensis. Next base: position 89,402 of record SMDT01003291.1, read on the forward strand.
ATGCATAATAAATTTATTTTTTTCAAAAAAATAAAACAAAAATAGTCTGTAGAAGGAAGCTAGAAACTTAAAAGTCAAATGGGTGGAAGCAATTTGTTTTTCAACAAAATCAAAATTGATTTTTGAATCGTAAAGAACCCAAGTTGAGTAAAACTATTAGATCTTGCTTTTACTAATAAGTTGTTGAGGGAAAGCAAGTTCAGATCTGACAATTAAATTGAGATCATGCAAGTCACCACTTGATAATAAATAATAAAAAAAAAAGGTTACAGAAAATGACTTAGAATCCAATAATTTGATGAAGCTTGAAAAATTGAAAGATGTTTTTCTGTATTGAATGACATACAAGGTTACAATTCTCGATTCTTCACCTTGTTACCCTGTTTCTGCACTTTCTTGTCTGAATATAATGGAATTCATTAAGAAGACCAGTTAGGCGCTAGCCAAAAATATGGCAGATGAAAACTGATACAAGTTGAATCCAAAACAAATTAGAAAAGAGAAGGCTAATTCCAATATCGAACCCCCTATATCGGATTTGAGAACCATCTAAACAAGGGAAAAAAAACTATAGTATAAAATTCGTAGTGAAGATCCAAAGATAAGTTAAGGAATCACCACAGAAAACTATTTGTGCTGCCTTAAAAGGTTTTGTTCATGTGATTTTCGTTATTTTTGTGTTGCTTGCTCTTAGGCTAGTTGTTGCTGTTCTTCTCTTTGGTTTAAGTTTTCCTATCTTTACTTGGTGTTGCAGTTGTTTCACTCTTGTTAAGAGTTGGCAATCATACACCATCTTGTTCTTGTCATTGTTTAATTAAATCTATTATCTTTGTTGATATAAAATGTAAAAAAAAAAAAAAAAGTTTAAATAGCCAATATAAGTAGACGAGGAATTTGCAAAATAGCAAATAAAGTACTAGAATAGTTGACTTTTTAACTGTTAATAAATTTAGCGGTTGAATGATCAAGGGGCTTGGCATCGTAAATCTGTTGCTATATGGAGGCCTCTTTATTTTTGTTGGACTCCGTCATGGCTTGAATAATTTTTCATTTGGGTCAGCCCACTAGACCACCTGATCTTCTCACAACATCCTCAATCTGTCTACCTTTAATTTTCTTTCCTTTAATCACACTACTACAATTAGGCTGCTCTATTTCTCTCAGCTCTAATTCACAACCTCTTTCAAGCCCACCATCCAATTTTTTTTCACCAATTCCTCCTTACCAAGAGAGTTTGGCACCTCTAAATTTAACTTGCTTGGGCAACAATCAGCATTTTGACCATTATGCTCATTAACACTATGAGCCTATTCAGGAATTCTACTTCTGAATTAATTCTAATCAACTTCCCCAGACATTCCAGCAAATCTGTTCATCACACTTCCCCAAATCAGATCATTCTCCCAAAGAAGAGTCTGTTCATCTTCCAAGAATGCATTTTCCATAAAGCCTTCATCACCATCATCATTTGAATATGCTCCATCAGCTTTTGATTTAGATGAACAAATGCCATAATTTTTATTTCGCTGAATCATTTTTTAAAGTAGACACTTCAAAAACTTTTACATTAGCAATTTTATCATTGACTTTTAACTGGACTATAGTAAAGATGAAATCCATCTCATATGTTAACACCAAAATTCTTCCAACGCGCAAACACCTTTTACCATATGTATCTCTGTCCACAGCCACCATTTTGCCACACTTGACATTTAACAAATCGAAAGTTTGCCACACTTGACATTTAACAAATCGAAAGTTTAACTTCTCCAACGATGTAGAGAGACTCCAATAGACAACAACCAAACCAATCTACCCAGTTTGTTCAAGCCCTTTTTCCATGGGAGAATCCATGACAACCATTGATCAAGCCATTATTCTCCTTCAACCAACAATGCATCTACTGCCTTCATAGATTGGCACTCTAGCAAAACTCTTCGATGACCAAGATACTTTATTTTACGTAATTCAATAGCATCTGATTCACACAAATGTTTGATTGACTTTACCAACTCCACATGCTTTGATTCACCCACAGCATATATCTAAAGCTAGGCCAGCTCTTCGAATTCTAACTGTATTTCAACTCCTGGCACTGGTTCTTTGCTTCATTTTTCCCATCATCCTTTGTTTTTCATCCCACCACCACATCCTTGAAGCATCTCCCATCCCTTAGACTACAAGTATATCTCCTCCTTATCTCAGCTATCTTCATAGGACTATCTCCGGTTCCCTTAGCTTTATCAATCATCATAAAATGGAATACATTGACCCTCATCTTGAAACTCCTAATCCATATCAACCTTAAATCCTTCTAAAAAAAATATACCATCTTTAACATCCTTGAAATGAATAAAACCTAATCTACGGCCTTTTGTTGTCCTTTTCCAAGCTACACATACATCAATAACTGTTCCAAATCTTTGAAACCCTTTCCACAGTTGCATGCCTTCGCAATTTTTAGGAAAGTTAGGGCCAATTCGTTTTAACTTAAGTCAACTTAATTCAAAACAACTTAGTTTTATGTTTACATCTTTTTTACTTGAAACCAATTTTATTTGAAAATCAATATTATTTAAGTGAAATACTCCATTGATTGTAAAATTTTTATACTACTATTAATTTTTTATGAATTTTTTTAAAACATTAAAAAAGAAAATTTCATAGAAATTTAATAACATGATAAAAATTTTATTTCAAATGGATTATTGCACCTATATAATATTGGCTTTCAAATGAAATTGGTTCTAGATGAAAAAGATTTAAAACCATTTTAGATTAAGTTAACTTAAGTAAAACGAATTAATAAAATAGTAGGATTTATCACTGCGGCCCATCACCTTGTTCATTGGCCTAAGCTTTTACCCATACCATTTACTAGAGTCAAAGCCTCTTACTCTTTCTTTCCCACTATTTTGCTCTCTCTTTCTCCCCATATCAAATCTCATGAGCCCCTAAAAGTTTTAGAGAAAAATGGGAGCATCTTTCGAATAAGTCAAATATACTCCCTACCTCTTCTATCCATACATATTTGTGTTAATACTACCCTCCATAGTGTAAATAAAATGTGAACACATCAAATCCTATATGCCCCAAAATTGCAGATATATATAAAACATATATTAAAAATTTATAGACTTGATGTTCCAAGAAAGTGGAGGATTTGTACAAAAAATTTATGGTATATCTACAAATGAGATGCTAGATATGTTACTAATTTATTTAGCAGTATGTACAAGTTCAAGCTCCCACAACAAAGTAAGTGTAAACACGTCAAATCCCGCTCCCCACCAAAATTAGAGATATGTATAAATCAAATGACAGATATATCTAAAACATATTATATAAAGTAAAAACTGGATATGTACAAAACATGTACAATATATGTAAAAATAAGATTAGATCTATGTTGTAGATATGTTCAAACTCATGCATATAATTTGCCTTAGGTTTACTTAAACTATAGTCATTTTAAAATATACTTTTTGGCCTTGATGAATATATTTAATCTTTTTTGGGTAAATTCCATTTATGGTCGCTAACCTTATTGCATTGTCCTAAACGGCTCCCTAACCTTCATTTTGTCCGCTTAAAGTCCCCAACCTCCCTATTTCTGTCTCAATCGCAGTCCTTTCATCATATTTATGGTTAACTTTGACAGAATTTTTGGTGAGAAATGCCAACATTGATCTTACATTTTTTTATTCCCACTCAAATAACCCTCAAACTAATACATTAATCATTACAACCATCATCTCTCCTCTCTTTCTCCCTAAAAAAAATAGAAGACATAAGAACACAATAAGCACCCAGGAAAACAATTCACATACTTTCAAAATAAAAGTAAACGAACTAGAAGTAACAGTTCAAATGGTAAGACTTATTTAGCATATAATCCAGTTTAAAAAGAAAATGACAACAAGCATACCATGTAGAAGCAACTCTCTCTGGGCAATATATACAGCTAGTTCGAAAACTCAGCTTCAACATATTCAGACGTGTCATTGCCAGCAAAGTTATTGAACAACAAAGAAGCTCTCTTTAGACTGTTGGGATTTTCCAACGAATCTAAAACAATCACAAAAAAGCTCAAAACGTGAGCTTGAGTGAGAATTCAGTAGAACAAATAAATGCATAGCATCTCACCTTGATGATAGTTAAAGGTTATCTCGCACAACGAAGCCTGCCACACTCTTCCAAGCTCAATGAAGGAATTTTTGACCCCATGATCGGTTGAAGAACACAATCCACCCCTCAATTCGGCCATAATAGCTAGAAGTTTATAAGCTTTTAGTAAATACTCGTGCACCTTTAGAAACAACGGCCTCACATCTTAGTGAAAAAATGAACCCAGAACAAGGTTAAAAAAAATACTCATTTGAATTGAAAGTACTCAATAATTTACCTGGTGGCATTACTCAGTGGCCTTTTTTCTTTCGTTAAGGACTTGGGTCTGTTTTTCTTTCGGCTTCCATTTATGCTTTCTCGAGTCAAAGGAGAATGAGGATTGTTGAGGAGTTGAGAGCTTGGATTGAAAGGAATATGAGTAGTAAGCTAAAGGAGAAACCTTGAATCGGGTGTAGGACCAACTAAGAACTCGAACTAGGTCAATGAAGATTGCATTTGAATCTGGGAAACCATAGAAGCCGGTTTCAAAGAACTTAGATAACTCTTCACTACAATTTTGTTCCTCCATCTCCGCTCTTTTCCTCCCCTCTCCGACATTTTCTTATTTCCTGGGAACGCAAGCAGAAACATGATGGTCATCGATTCAACCAGTGATTGAGTCGATTACTACATCTGATCCTCCGCCAGGAGTGCATTCTAAAATGTGAGTTAAAATTATAAATTACAATGTGAGCTACATCCCTACGCTTCCTCCTCTAACTAGATGCAACCGCGATTCCAAGTTTGCAAAGCTATGGAAGAAAGATGTTGTGGCTGGAGATGGTGAGGAAAGAAGAGAGAGGAGATGATGGTTGTAGTGATAAATTTATTCGCTTGAGGGTTATTTGAGTGTGAATAAAAAAATATAAGACCAATGTTGGCACTTGTCACAAAAGTTCTGTCAAAGCTAACCATAAAAATGACAGAATGACTATGATTATGACATAAATAGGGAGGTTGGGGACTTTAAGAAGACAAAATGAAGGTTAAGGACCCGTTTAGGACAACACGATAAGATTAAGGACCATAAATGGAATTTACCCAATCTTTTTTATTGATCGTCATTAGCCTTTTAAGTAACTAAGAATGTGGCAGGAACAGCCTCAGTAAACTAAAATTAAAGATTTGTCTAGTTTGATCAGGAGTTAAACTCTAGAGCTGATATTTGGGGGAGAGTTTGATGGAAATTAAAAAGTTGAATAAGGCTCTAAAAGTCCTAAATCAGAATGTAGGAGATTAGAATACTTATGTGCAATGGCAATAGTCTCAATTTGAGAGTTCTTTGTTGCAAAAAAGATGAGGAAGATTTTTACGATAAAAAATCCTCTTGTAATTAGTTGAAGTTATATTATGCCAATACAAAATTTTTTAATGCTAGGATTATGGAAAGATCTTTAAAAGCTCAAATATCTTGCCTTTTGTCCAGAAGCATTGGGAAATTATCTTATCAAGTGAAAATTAAAGATAAGTTCTTTCAATATTTCATTGATATCTTTGGAATTTCTTATAATTTTTTTACTTATATAATCATTAATATTATCTTGAATGGTTCCATGACTTCTTATCTTCACAAGAGCTTATTGGAAAATATTATGTTTGTGGAGGAAATCACGCTTGCTATTAAAGGTAGTCATGCATTGAAAGCCTTTGACCATGATGGTTTTGCTACTAGGTTTTTCCTGCACAATAGGAAGTTGTTGGTTTAGATATCTATGTGGCTATACACAATTTATTTGACTATGATGTTTTACCTACTACTTTATTCACTACTACTATACATTTGGTGCAAAAACATGCCCTTGCTTCTACCACCTCTAATTATAGGCCTATTGTTGCTGTTCTATTTTCTATAAATTCATATAAAAATTTCTAACTAATAGACTACAGAGGATTTTGTCCAATCCCATAAATAAAAATTGAGGGCTTTTATTAAAGGGCGGTTAATTGTTGATAATGTGATGCTTTGCCAAGAGATAGTTAGGGTTTATAATTGAAAGAATATCAAACTTAGAATATGTCTAAAGCTTGACGTAAGGAAGGCTTATGACTAACTGGATTAGGATTTTTTTGGAGTAATTTTTAGTCACTATTGGCTTCCATGAAAGATGGGTCAACTGGGTAATGGTTTATGTTAGATCCCCTACCATTCTATAGTTTTGAATGGCTCTTTATGTGGCTTTTTTCCCTAGGAAAAGAGTTGTGAGATAGGGAAACCTCCTTTTGCCCTCATGTTTCTTATTGCTTTGAGTTATCTAGAGTAATAGGGAAAATGTTTGATGAGGCGTATATTGGATATCTTCCGAAATGCTCAAAAATTAAGCTATTTCATGTTCTCTTTGCTAATGATATCATAATTTGTGCTCTAGAATTTACTAGTTTTGCTAGAAATATTTGTTATTGCTCGAAAACTTTCTCTCAAACCACTGGTCTGCAGACAAATTATGACAAAAGTCATATTTTCTTTGGCCGTGCTAATCCTGAGGCTAAAAATGACTTTTTATCCATCTTGATTATGTCAAAAGGTTCCCTCCCTATTAAGTATCTTAGAGTTCCCTTGGTTGATTTGGGGCTCCTAATCAAACATTATAAAACTCTTGAAGAGAAAATCCTTTAGAGCCTCAATGCCTGGTCTGTTAAGCTTTTTTTTTATACTAGTAGACTGCAGTTGATCAAATCTATGATCTTTAGCATTCCAGCCTATTGGGTTGCCACTTTCTCTATTCATATGGGAGTGCTTAATCACTTGGAGAAATGCTATAGAACTTTTCTCTGGACAACCTCCATCTTTGGCAGGATATTTCCTATTGTTTGGTCTAAAATTTGTGTGCATAAATCCCAAGGTGGTTTTAGCATTTTATATTTAATTGGCTGGAATGTTGCTTTAAATGGAAAGAAACTTTGGAGATTATGAACTAATAAAAAAATCTTATGGGTTCAATGGATCCATTCCTATTGCTTACATGATTTAAATATTTAGGAGATTGCATCATTGGATAGTGTGTTTATTTGTTAGAAACGTATCTTAAAAGATAGAGCTTACTTCTTTAATTATGGTCATGATCAGATTTGGGACTATATGAGAAATGGTAAGTTTGTTATGAAACTTGATTATCTTCATGTTGTGGAAAACTTTGATAGAGTGATTTGGTCTTCAATGGCCTGGAACTTAGTTCCAAGGTTCTTTTTGTTTTTTTTTTTTTTTTGCTAGCTAGTTGTATTGAACTGATTACCTACTCTATATAGATTAAATTAGTATATGGTTTTGGAATCTACCATTTGTCCACTTTATCTTCTGCTTGAAGAATACAAGAATCATCACTTTCTTGAATGCTCCTACTCTTTATCTTTTTAGGGAGAGTGTTTGTCTAAGCTTCATTTAAATGATGCTCCAAGACAATGGGATTATTTCCATAGCTGGATTGGAAGTATGGTGAATGGAATTTTTTTTAAAATCTACAATTTGGAGAGCCTATATTGCTACTTTGTTTTATGCTCTTTGACAGGAACGCAATAAAAGACTACATCACTCTGGTTGCCAAACTATTATCGATCTTTTGAGTGTTATTGAGACTGCTATTTCAATTAGATTTGGAATTCTTTTGATTTTATTTTAGGTCTAGCTTTGCTAGTTTCTTATGTAGGCTATCCTCTTTTTGTAAGTGTCGTTGGGCTATTTTAGGTGTTTTCTGAAAAAGCCACATACATTTTATATTTTCATATAATTTATACAATGACTTATATTTTTTATAAATGAAATGACATTTATTAAAAATTCAACCAATAGGAACACATTAGTGATATGTGCACATGATATGTTAGATATAGATAAACTTGATGTACAAATAATGTTAAAGATATGTAAAAACCAAAAAACAAATATGTACAAATTGAAACATGCCAAAATGTTCTTCCTGTCAAAATATGATATATGTGTGAATGTGATGACAAATATATGTAAATGCAGTACACAAAAAAAGTCACAGATATGCATAAACATGTAAAACAGGTATACAAATGAAATTCTAAAAATTGTTATGGGTATATTCAATTATATGTATGAGTTTAATTGCTCAAAAATTTATGTAACATTTACTAATCTTATTATTGAGTATTAAATATGCACTGTAGGTTCATAAGATTAATTAATAGAAACAAATTTATTCTTTGATACATATGTGATTATACATTTCTGCAACTATGTTTATGTATTTTTATATGTTCTAATTGCATATTAAAATTTTTCCTATATTTTTTTTAGTATATATAATTTTATGATTTTATAGGAATTATTTTACTACTTATATATATATACATACTAAAAAAATATTCTAGCCTCAATTGAGCAATAGCAAAAACATTTGACCCCAAGTCTTTTTTTTTTTGGTTGAAACTTAGTAACTACTGCTCCTCAAGCCCTTCCTCCATCTCACATACAATCATCAAACATCTAGCCATAATCCATTGACCCTTGCCTCGCTTCACATTGTATCGCTGCTCCCTTGTGGCATCAGCAAAATGCCCATCAGCCACTATTCCCGATCTCTTGCCATGTTTTTTCAATATGACAATGGGACAGTGAAATGATACCAACAAGGCCATAAGTAGCTTCCAAGCTGGCCATGAGAGGTTGCTAGCTATGTAAGGAGGCACAACCAGAGGTGAAGCTTTAGCGAGCCAAAAAAGAGGAAGGGATAAGGATAGAAATTGGGTAGGTCAAGTTGTAAAGGCTCTCTAAGTACTTCCCTTAGTTCAGAACCAAGGTAAGTAAATCCCAAGTTATTTTTCATCAAATAAGTTTTATTAAGCAAGAAAATCAAGCTAACTAAGGTTAAGTTGAGTCCAGAGTATAGTTGGCACCTAAATGGCAAAACGCGTAAAATGGTAATTATGGCCCAAGTTAGTGGCATGACTGTAATTTCAATGAAATTAGGTTCGTGTAAGTGTTTTGAGATAAATATGTTAAGACCATAAGTCTTTAAAGCCATTTGAACCAAAAGTGGGAGTTGAGGTTTAAAATGCACTAAGTGAGAAATTGAGCTATTATGTCTTATAATGGCTTAAGGGCAAAGTTTAAGGTTAAGAAAAACCTTTTTATGAGACCAAGGAGTGATGGTGTAGGAAGATTTTAAGTGACCTAAGTGAATCAAAACTAAGTATGGGGGCCAAAGTGTCAAGTAGAGGAGAAATGGGCAAAGTGGAATCATTGAGACATTTTTTAGGAGGAAGGATGACACTATTCATCATCTCCTTCGTTTGGGAAATTTATGGATGCCTCTCAGCCATAGCCCACCATCTCCAAACCTCCAAAATCACCCAAAATTTCCTGAAAATTGAAGGTCCCAAAGCCATCTTAACAAGTTCGTAGCTCATTTCATGTGGAATAGGTGCATTTGAGCTTGGTTTTGCAAGTTTTTGGTTCGAACCTTAAGCTAAGCGTCTTTGATTCTTATGAGTTAATTCTAAGTTTATTAAATGGTTAAAAATGGTCTTAATTTCATGCCCTTGGTGTCCAATTTAGTTGGATTTAAGTTAGAAACTCAAAGGAAGCTCCATTGTACAACATGGTGCTTATGTGTATGGCTTGCTTTAGATCTTGCTTAACTTGGATTTGAGATAAAGGATTTATGTTATGACATGATTAAATGATGCATAAGTAATGTTAGAACACTTTGGAGTATGTTGAAAAAAGCCAAAAATGATTGGAACTGGTTTGGGTAAGGTCTGAAGAAAGATTGGTCGAGAAAAGGGCGAAGAAATGCAGCTTCAGGGGTTATTACAGTCGCACTAATTCTTTTGATGTGATCACATTGAGTTCAAAAGGAAGAACAGGCTGCCTAAAATGTTCAATGTTGTCACATTAACTATGCTGGTGTTATCGCATCATTTCCAGGAACTTCCATAAAATCATATAATCATAATACTATCGCACCACAAAATACAATGCTATAACATTGTGCCTGAATTATGCCAACCTTATTTCTAAGTATCCCAAATCAATTCCTAAGGCTTAGGTGGTATCCTAACATGGCTTAAAATGCTCCTAAGATTTAATTGTGAATCAATAGGTGGGTAATAAGTGGGTGCTTAAGAGGGCTACGGAAAACTGGATAAATGAGGTACCTTAAGTCACAAATAGGATACTAATGAGGGACTTAGTATGGTATGAGTCCTCTAATGGCCAATGGGTGAAGTCGTTAACCTTCAGCATTAGGGAATAACTCAAGAAAGGTCCGGGACCCTTGATGACCCAAGGGCAGAGACCAAGTGCCTACGGGCATGGAGCAATGCCCAAGAGGTCCCAACCGAGTCAACGAGCATGGTAAGCAAATCCATTAAGTTGCCCGAGTCAAGTTCAGGGGAACTTGGAAAAGTTTGGCCACTAAGTTCAAGTACCCAGCACAATAAGTAAAGGGAAGTTATGGGTAAAAGGTGAGCAAGTGACGATTCACTCTAAGTAGCCCGTAAAATGTGGGTAAGGTCAAGTGATGACTAACTTAAAGTGCCCATAAAGAGGATTTCATGGGGTTTAATCAAGTGCTAACATCAGATACAAGGACCAGTATCCAAATACCCTAGCCATATAAGCTCACGGCAGTTAAGAACGCCTTTGGGTGTAAGAAAGTCCTAAGTGCATAAACATGTGCATTCACTCAACCATCCATATATTACATTGCATTATTATTGTTGTTTATTAATTGCTTGTGCTTGTTGTTTGTTGTGTTGTTTGGTTGCTTGGTTTGTTTGTATATATATATTGCTTGTATGTCTACATACATTTTTCTTGTAGGTGCCAAATCTTTTATTGAGTACTTTTGAGTACTCACCCCTTAAGTATTGTGCAGGTATTTAGAAGGCTAGTTATCACGAAGTGGGGTTCCAGTGGCCTAAATTACTTAACTTGTAGGCTCTTAGGGACTATGATCCCACTTAGTTACTATTGGCTAACCATTACTTATAGGTGAATTAAAACAATTTACATGCAAATAGTTCCTTCGACTACCCTGTAAGAAGATATGCATGCATTTGTCCTAGAAATGCAAACAAATAAGTAAACCATTTACAAAAACATCACTTGAGCGTTCATTTAAAACATACTTAAAACGTGACAAGACAACAAAATACTAGTTACCTCAACTTCAAGTAATAGTTTGTGCACACCCTACAATACTAGTGTGCACCCAAGAGTAACTCAATGGTTTAACATCACAATGTATCCTAATAGAGGTAACATGTTAGTCATAAGGTACTTTACGTATACAAGACAAAAATCCTTAATAAAGATCTATTACTTGAGCCCCACCTTTGAGCTAACAAGCTCCAAGTGCAAGCCCGATTCTTAACCTTGTACACCACTTAGCCTTTAAGTGGTAAAAGCATAATACTTAGTTAGTATAAAGCTTAACTCACAAGTAAACTTAGAATCTTAAGGATTTTGAGGAATAAGTACCTACAAAAAAAAAAAGAAACTTGGCCCACAATTATCCATTAGTTGTTAGGCATGGTGTTAAAACCTACACAACAAACTTAAAGGAGTGAATACTTCAATGTACTCAGTAAAGATCTCTTGGGGTACCTGCAAATAAGATAGTAAGCAAGCATGCAAATATGGCATACAACCAAACAAACAACCAACAATGAACATAAGAACAACATAAAAGATAAGCAATGTATGAATGTATGATATGCAACATATACAATCCTTGGGGCTTTTTACACCTTAGGTGTCTTAGTCTTGCCATGAGCTCAAACAGCGAGGGTACTTAAGACATTTGCCTCATATCCCGAATCCTTTACCTCTCTTAAGTCCCAGGTACGAGTCTTAGAGTAGGATGTCACCTCCTCTTAAAACTTACCCACCTTACCCTTAACTTATTGTGCAATGTAGCCATCTTATGTAGTCTAACTTACCAAGCTCTTAAAGCTTAGCTTAGAGCTTCTTAGTGGCTCTTTTACCAAATCACATGGTTTGGTTGGGATTCTTTTAGGTTTCTTCCTCATTTATACAAAGGTCTAACTCTTGGGCTAATGAAGACTCTGAAACCTAACTTAATCCTTCTAGTGCCCCCCTTTGATAACTTGAGCACTTATACCCCCTACCAGTCTACTTAGCTTTACCTTAACCACACCACTTAGCTACCACTTAAATAATACATAATTCAAAACTTAGGAATAAGTCTTAGACCTAACCGAGGCTATGAAACATCTTAGAATAGTCTAAAGATGATAATCGAGAGTTTGATACATTCTTATGATGCCCTAAGCTTGAGGGACTTATGTCTTAGCAATGCCATCGGTGACGCATTGCCAACATCATCAACTTTCGAGTTTCCTAAAAAATTTCTGGTGATACGTTGCCAAATCAGGTCACCACAGGGACGGGTTGCCAATAAGCGTCACCACTATGACGTGTTGTGAACGTTCTTCCAGCATTACGTGACTATGTGCTAACTTGCATAAAACTTGCTCAAAATTTCAATCCTCAAAGCCAATTCATATGGGTCTTGCTTATACTTCATTCTCACATGTAATACTACATTTCTATGAATTATTTTATCCAAATTAACTTGAACCCTTATCTCAAATTCAGCCACAAAGCAAGAACAAAGCAAAAGCACCCTTGAGCTCAACTTAGCTCTCTTGAGTTCCAAACCTAAAACCAATGTGATATGGAACCAAAAATCTCAAATCAAGATCATTTCTAACTACTCAAAAAGCTTAGAACCAACTGAAACCAAACCAAGAAGCTTACCTTAGGTTTCAAGCCCAAAACTAGCATCAAAGAGCTAGATTGAAGCTAATGCACCAAAAACAAGTTTAAGGCTTCTTGGATTCACCTTGAGACCAATTAGGGAGGTTTGAAGTAGAAAATATGGTGGGGAAAGGCAGCTACAAAATTCAAAAAGAAACATATGGGTAGAGGAAGTCAAACTTACCCAAAACATCCTAACCATTCCACTAAGGCATACTTCTTATTTTCCTACCTTTTGGTTCTCAAGTTCTCCTTTGTTTCACTTTGGTCACTAAACACTCACCCAAATCCATCCCTCGTTGGTCCTAAGAATGTTCATAAGCCTTTTACACTTAGCTTCTTGGACACTTAAGCTACTTAAGACATAAATGGCTTATTCGACCACTTAGTGCAATTTTTGCACTTTTCTTTCAAATGGTGGTTCTAATAGCTAGAATAACTCATGGTCTTAACTTAATTAGTCAAAATTCCTTACATGACCCTAATTTTATCAAAATTACAGTCATGCCATTCTCTTGGGCCAAAATTACCATTTTGCTTTTTTAACTCTTAGGTGCTAAATCACACTTAGAAACTCATCTTTAATTATACTTAGCTTGTCTTTCTTTCTTAGTATGATGCTAACTTGAGGTGCTTAAATGAAAACACTTAAATAAAATATACTTACCGGGTCAAAGCCAGTCATTGACTTGGAGAATTATTACACTAGTCAGGCCTAACAGTTGGTGAGGGGGTGATTGTTAGTGCTAAATTTTATTTGTTTGAATGTACTCTCTAAGTATGAATCTTGTGATTAATGAATACTTATAATGTGAGTTAGTACTAACCAAAGAGTTGTTTTTTCTGCTTTCAAAGCTAAGTATGCACAAGGAAAGTGAGGCTTGCCACTTGAAGCTAGGTTGCTCGAGTGAAAAGCCAAGGGTGGATCTTAGTAGATTTTGTTGTCATTATTATATGTATGATATTTCTCATACTAAGTGTTGCCTCTACTAGTGTCCATTGGTGTATATAACACCAAGGTTACATTTGAATGCATATAAGTTTGAAATGTATGCACATAGTTGTGACTTGAAGTTAAAGCAACTAAAGTTTTATGTCTTGGCTCATTTTGAATTTTGTTTTCATTAATTTTTGTGGCACTATTTTCAAAAAAAATTTTATTTAATTATTACTGCATAACTAGAATGATGCATGCATAATTTCTATACAAGGTAGGCTAAGTAACTAGTTGCATGTAATGATTTAAGATGCTTCAAAAGTAATAACTAGCCAATTGTAACTCAAGTAAGATCATAATTCCCAAGGAGCCTACTAATGTTAGCAAATCAAGGCATTAGGACCTTGTTTCGCCACATAGGTCAATAGAGGGTCAAGCCCATTTAGGTTCGGGTTTACTCGAGTTAGCATAAATTTGGGTCCTGGCCGAGTTTAGGTCAGGTTATTTTGGGTTCCATTTGATTTTTGGTTAAGTATATTTCAAATTTGGGCTAGTGTTGAGACAAGTTTATTTGGATTCAAGTTTAATACAGGCCTGGACAATTTCAGTCTCTAGAAAATTTCATGTTGATCATCGGGTTCACTTGTGTTACTGGTGCATAAGCTGAAACAACTAAATCAATTCAAATTTTTGTTAAAATTTAAGTTAAAGAATTTAATTTTTAGTGTGATTTATGGATTAAGTTAAGTTTTGTGTTTAGGCTTTTGATGTGTAAGGTTAGGAATAGGGTTAGGTTTAACATTAAGGTTTAGGTTTACGATTTAGGTATGCGGTTTATGGTTGGGAGGATTAAGGGTCTATGGTTAAGGTTAGGATTGGGATCTAGAGTTTTAGGGTTCATAAGTGTAAAGGCTCTCCTGGTGTTTCCTCTACTTTGAATGTTAAGATAAATAAATCCCAAGTTATATTTCCTCAAATAAGTTTTATTAAGCAATGAAACCAAGCTAAGTAAGGTTAAATTGAGTTCTAAAATGTAATTGGCACCTAAAGGGTAAGGAGGGAAAAGTGGTAATTTTGACCCAAGTTAATAGCATGACTGTAGTTTCAGTGAAATTAGGTTCATGCACGTGTTTTGAGAAATAAGTTAAGACTATAAGTGTTTCTAGCCAATTGAATCAAAAGTGAAAGTTATGGGTGAAAAATGTGAAATTGAGCTATTATATCTTATAATGGCTTAAGTGGTTTAAGGGCAAAGTATTTGGGTAAAAAAAAAATTTCTATGGGACCAAGAAATGATGGTGTAGGAAGAGTTTAAGTGGCTTGAGTGATTCAACGTTAAGTTTGAGGGCCAAAATGTCAAGTGGAAGACAGTTGAGTTAAGTTAGAAAGGTTGGCCTTATATTTGGAAGAGATAGTACTATTCATCATCTCTTCCATTTGCCATTTTTTAGGCTCTCTCTCCTTCATAGCTCCTCCTCATCAAAGCTCCCATCTCACCCAAAATTTCTTGAAATTTGGAGTTGTTCTTGCAAGTTTTTATTTCAAACCCTAAGGTAAACAGTCTATAATCCTTGCAAGTTAGTTCTAAGCTTGTTAAATGGTTAGAAATGGTCTTAATTTTGGGCTTGGTGTCTAATTTGGTTGATTTCAAGCTTAGAACTCGAAGGAACTACATAGAGCTCAAGTATGCTTACTACTTGATTCTTTCTTTCAGGATGATTTGAAAAAATGGATTTAAATTAATTCATCTTGAATAATGCATAAAAAGGTAGTATTACATATGGGAATGAAGTAGAAACAAGGCGCATGTGAATTGGCATTAGGGATAGGAAGATTGGGCAAGTTTTATACAAGTTCGCGCACAGTCACGCAATGCTAAAAAAGCATTGGCAGCAGCGACGTGATTTGGTGATGTGTCACCGGTGTTCTTCTAGGAAGCCCGAGCAATGATACCGTTGGTGACTCATCAACAATGGCATCACCGAGACATAAATCCCTCAAGCTCAGAGCACCTCAAGGATGTCTTAATCTCTCAGTTATTATCTCTAGGCCAATTTAAGATGTTTCGTAACCTCGGTTAGGTTTAGCACTCATTCCTAAGTTGAGAATTATGCATTATTTAGGAGATAGCTAAGTGATGCGGTTAAGGTAAGGTAAGTAATGGTGGCTAAGGGGGTTAAAGTGCTTAAATTGCTAAGAGAGTACTAAGAGGATTAAGGCAGGTTTCAGATTCTTTGTTGGCCCAAATAGGAGGTCATAGACCTTAAGGCAATGAAAAGGAAACCTAAAAGGATCCCAACCAAACCTTGTGGTTTGGTAAGTAAGCCACAAAGGAGCCCTAAGCTAAGCTTAAAGATTATGGTAAGTTGAACCACATAAGGCAACTACCCTGCATAATAAATTAAGGAAAGAGACGAGTAAGGAAAGAGTAAGATATAACTTACTCTAAGTAACTCGTCAGAGGCGAGCAAGGGTTAAGTAAGTGACGACTTACTTTAAGGTGCCCGTAAGAGGACTTCATGGGGTTAGTTAAGTGCTAGCATAGGATACAAGGGCCAGTATCCAAGTATCCCAACTATATGAGCTCACGGCAAGTCTGGTGTACCTTCGGGTGTAAGGAAGTCATGAGTGCATTTGTGTGTACATATTTCATTCATTCATTCATCCATCCATTATTGGCATTGTTTGTTATTGTTCTTATTCTTGTTTCTGGTTGTGTTGTTGGTTGGTTGCTCTATTTTGTATGTTATATAAATTATGTATGTTTGTCGTACTTTGCATGCTTGCATTTTGTTTCCTCCTGTAGGTATTGAATCCCTTACTGAACACTTTAAAGTATTCACCCCTTAAGTGTTGTGCAAGTATTAAGTGGGCTAGTTAGGCTTAACAGTTGGTAAAGGATGACTGTTAAAGCTAAGTTTTATTGGATTGAAAGTATTCTCTAAGTAGGAAACTCCAAGTTTCTAAGCTACTTATAGCATAAACTAGTACTGATCAAAGTGTTTGCCTTACAGTTTAAGGCTAAGTGATTACAAGGAAAATGTGGCTCATCACCTGAAGCTAACTTACTTGGGCAAAGAGCTAAGGATAGATCTTAGTAGATAGATGTTACTTATTTTATATGTTTGGTATTTTCATATAAAGAGATTGCCTCTACTAGCGTCCATTGGTGTATATAACACTAGAGTTACATTTGGGTGCATATAAGATTCATATGTATGCACGTATTTGTTACTTGAAGTTAAAACAACTAAAGTTTTACATCTTAGCTTGTTTTGGATTGCATTTTTATGAACTGCTGTGGCACTGTTTTCAATGTTGATTTTGTTTATTGTTATCACATAACTAGGACAATGCATGCATATTGCCTATGCAGGGTAAGCTAAGTAACTAGTTGCAAGTAATGATTTGAGATACTTCATGAGTACTAACTAGCCAATTGTAACCAAGTGGAATCATAATTCCCAGAAAGCCTACCAGTGAAAGTAAATTCAAGGCGCTGAGATCCTATTCCGCCACAATAAGTATACGTTAAAGAAAAATATAAAGAGTTAAATGAAATAGTTGACTACATTCACTATATTCAAAATGGTAGATTGAAAACAAATATTGCTTTTGTTGTTAGTTAGAATATAATTGAGACTCTTAATCTAGTAAAACCCAGAAGATTCCAAAACTAGTAAATCCCAAAAGAACCCTAAACAAGCCATAACAAGTTATTTTATTAATTTACTTTTCAATTTTCATAAGATTCTGAACAAAAAATATTTTAAAATATTTTTAAGTTTCTTAAATTGTGTGGTCACAATTGATGTACAACTTAGATTAGAGATCATATGTAAAAAATCATAATTTTTTAAAATTTCTGTCAACTATATATATTATATTGATTTGGGTTAAAATCAGTTCTTATCAAGTTTAGCCATATAATTAATTTGAATTCAGGTTAGGTCAATCTCAAATGTTGGTCATTCCAGTTTAAGGTCAATTTGAGCTCAGTTCATTTCTCAAATGACTTCAGTAATTTAAGAAAATAAAACGAATAAAATAATAAAGAGTGATGTTTTTCCATATACAAGTTGGAACTAAATTAAAATTTTTATGTTTTTTTAATATGTATGTTCTATAAAATAAATAAATTTTTCTATTAGTAAAAAGTTTTGTTATCATGAAATAATCTAAGTCCAAAACCGGTTCACTAAACACCTATCCACACTACACGAGCTATCTTTTTTGAAAAAGATAACCACTTAGTGATAATGTTTCAAAGCCAACAATACACAGAACATACAAAATAGAATCAACCCTTAGCCGGCACAAAATTAAAAACACGGTCCACACTATCACTGAATTGCACTAGATCTGATAACAATTATGAGGACTCAAGTCCAAAACTGGTTCATGTAGCAGTTGCCCACACTACATGACTTATCATTTGTGAAAAAGATTAGCACTAGGTGATCAATTTCTAAAACTTCAACTCATATATACGCATCAGATATCCCATAGGCTTCCTCTGTGGCATGTCGAGCGCCACATGTTGTTTAAAAAAAATAAAAGAATTAACTACTTGTGGATCCTTCAAAAAAAAAATTCTAGATCCATCCTTATTGAGTAACCCTCATCTCATTAATAACTGCAAATGCAACCAAGTCATGGGATGTCACATGAAAACAACAATGTGGCTATTCTAGAAGGCTCGAAAAAAAATTCTATTTAACAGCAAACCTGCAAATTGGTTGGAGATCATTTATTTAGTGAAATTCTTCTCCTTTTTCTTTATTTCCAACACAAAAATGTAAAAAATTAACCAACAAATTGATCACCAATCAGTCACTATTTTACTTTTTAGTGACCAAAAAAGTCGGTCACCCATCGGTCACTAAATCCTTGGTCACTAAGAAGTAGTGACCGGCATAGTGACCAATGCTAGCGACTGAAAAAATTAGTCACCAAATCGGTCACAATACTAAATACCCATCTTGTCCCTTTAATTTCTATTTTTCTAGGATTTTTGTTGGATTTTGTTTTTAACAATTCTTTTATTCTTCACTAATTTATAGTTATAATGAAGTTTCATGTAAGTTCTTTGAAGACTCCTAACTCAATTTTGCAAAAATTGAAGATGTTTGCTCCACCATTTAAATTGCTATTTCTTTACAACTTCAACTTCAAATCACTCCATACTCTTCATCCTCCTTGAAAATACAGTTATCAATTTTCTTTGGAACCAAACAAAAAGAGTGACTCTAGTCTAACATCATCTTCTCCACCACCCTCCTCTTTGTCAAAATTGGATAGCCTGCTCGTCCGACTTTACCTTCTAGGTATCAATCTCTGGCTCATCATTTTCTAGTGACTTCCAGCAATTGGTCTTCTCACACTTCATCAATAGTAGTGAGAAACTATAGTGTGAATGGGGAAGAGATTAGTGAGAGTTAGAATGCAGAGGGAGGCGAGATTGGTGAGAATGGTGAGAACCTCGTTTTAAATTTATATGGGAGAGGTATGTGAAATTTGATTGGTTGGATTAATTATCGCGGATTGCCAATATGGAAGCTTTTTGGTGACCAAATAAAGTTGGTCACTAGGTTGGTCACTATAGTGACCGGTTATTGACCGCCTGGTGACTGACTTTGGTGACCAAAACTCATGTAGTCACTAGTCGGTCAGCCTCTTTGTTAGGAAGCCCGCTATACCTTTTGCTGACCGATTTTGTGACTGAAAGCTTCTTGATTGCTTAATCAATCACTATAATCGGTCGCTAAAATCAAGTTCTATTGTAGTGCGCAAGGGATCGGGTTGGACTACTTCTTGTTTTGACTTTTGGTGTTTAAATCCTTTATCGTTCTTCAAATAATGGTTGTTTTTACATGAGCACTTCAAGGTCGATGTTGCTACTGCTACTATCTTGTATCCTTACGAGCTCTTACTGGCCTTCTAATAATGTTCTCATTGCCGATTACTAAAAAAAAAAATAGGAAACTTAGTAGTCGTTGTGTGGGCAATATGGAAAAGAAGAAATGATTTTATCTTTAAAGGCAAATTTAGATTTGAACCCAACTTACTAAGTGAGAATCTACTTACATCTTATTTTAGGATTTTGACATTTTTTATCTGAAGTTATGTGGCATAGATCTAAAAACAAAGATAGAACTCAGGTCCTGCTAAATTGTGTCTGGTTAAAAATATTGTGGTATCCGGTATGACAGTTTATGTTTCAATGTAGAGCAAATTTATTTGAAGAAATGGCATTGAAAATAAGTGGCTGTTGATCAAAAGAACTAGCACAAGGATGACAATCAGGTGTATAGGTGGCAACTTGGATTTTCTTAGATGGAGAAACAATGATGTCTTTGAAATTATGCAAACCTAAAATGTTAATTTTCTATCATTAGATGTATCAGGGGAAGTATTGGTCATTTGCTCTTTTTTTAGTGTAGTGGGTTCATCTACAAGCTAGTACCAATCATCTGTTATCAGTATTCATAAATTTATTTGCAGCGCAAAAAGAAATTGAAATGAACAAACTCACAAAGAAGGTGAATTAATAATAGTGGAATCCCTAAAATTCTTAGATCTAACCCAAAACATCTAACAAAATAAGCGTAATAAATTTAATTAGTTCCCCTTATGAGCAAAAACAATAACTACCGATAAACGCAACAATCCACATGCAATAACATGCATGAAGCTTATTGATAAATAGTTTAATATGAATATTAGTTGCATTGATTTGTTACTGGCAGAAAGTATTATAATTCTTTTCTTTTGCTTTTATCATTCTTTTTTACCAAAGTAGACTCCATTTATCAATATATATCATTTACATTTGGCAAATTGTTATTAAAATAAATAGAATAAATCAATAATGTGTGAAAAAATTATATATAATATTTTCATCTTAAAATAACATCTTTAATGTTTACCATTCAATTAAAAATGCATGAAACTTTTACAAACTTTTATAACCAAGACACTTTAATTACCTGACTTAGTAATTTAAAGTTTCCAGCCTCTATTAATCGTATACACTAATAACTTTGGGATTTAAATTGCAATTAAATATGGTTATCTAGCTTTTTTATTTCAATCATTTGCACCCAAAACATTGCCTCTTGCTACCCACGTCTTGATCCTCAATGTAGCCTCATTACAAATTCTCATCTTTGCAATTGCTGCAAACCCAATTCAAGCTAGATCTCTCATCCACCATTGATCACTCAGGTTCTTGAACTTAATTAAAATAGTATGAAGTATCATTAGGGCCTAATTTAATTTTCAAAAGCCTTGGTTTAGCTTTAAATTACATACTCATATGAGAATGACCATAACTCTTAGCGGAAAACTTCAAATTACAACCTGTAAAATTTATATAAAACTAGAATTCTCAAGCTATAATATATCTTTTATTCACAATTTTCAAATCAACCAATAGGTACTATTTAATCATCAAGTTTCAAAGTCATGCAATGTCTGTTATTTCAACGATGTCTTGCGAGAATCAACAAACTAAAGCTAGTGACTTAGTTCCCCCACTTGTTGGTGAAGTTATCAAGTTGAAACCTTACATTCCCAAGTGAAAGGATTACTTTCTCCACTCTACACCTAGTAAGAACTCTCATCTGATTACAAGCTTAGAAAGAGGAATTAGTGCTCAATTTACCTTCACCTAATAACCTAGACTAGTTTCTCAACAAGCCCATTGTCATTAAACACTTTCTCCTTGGTCCTTAATCTTTTCCAAGAGTTTAAAAGTAATCCATGGTGCAAGTAATTATAGCCATCAACTAGATAGCACAACAATAAGTTCAAGAGAAAGATAAAAAAAGCATTGAAAAAAGAATCAAAGCCACATAACCATAAACTCAACCAACAAACTTAATTCAAGCTGTTATACATCCA
The DNA here is from genome assembly GCA_005392925.1 of Aquilaria sinensis. Classification (NCBI taxonomy): domain Eukaryota; kingdom Viridiplantae; phylum Streptophyta; class Magnoliopsida; order Malvales; family Thymelaeaceae; genus Aquilaria; species Aquilaria sinensis. Next base: position 111,160 of record SMDT01003291.1, read on the forward strand.
GAGAAAATATATAAAAGACTACTCCATAACTAAACTAAACATGTCCATGAAAATACACAAATAAGCATCCATGTATAAGTACAAGAAGAAGGAAAGAAAGAACCTAATTGAGTATTGATGCTTTGATTCCTCAAAACTCCAATAAGTCTTCAATAGCCCCAAGCCTTCTTTAAGTTGTTGTCCATAAATAGCTTCACAAGATGATGACAAATGCAAGTGAATGTGTTGATGAAAACCTAAGTCTAGCTTGAGGAGAAAAAGATTATGATTGGGATCTATATCCTTCTAAGTGATAAAGACCTCCTATCACCCCAACCATCCAAGAGATAGAATCTCTCCTCCAATACAAAGCCTTGGTTCAAATTTATGAGTAGAGGACCATAAAAATCTTGGTGAGGAGGATAGAATTGGTGCCAGAGTGCCCAAGCTTGAAGCACATGGTGCTTCGATGCCATAAGGTGATATTTTCACCAGAATGGAAAACAATTATGGTGCTATAGTACTGCTCTTGACACTATGGCAACAACATTATTTTTGTGCTTTGAATTTCGTTCTCTTATTTTTTATTTCATTTGTTACTACTCCACTCTGATGCTTTGGTCCTCCTCTTCAATCTATAAAATGATAAAAAGAAGCAAAAAGGGGGAAAATTGTTAGGTGATAAGGTTGAAAATTATGGTCAAAATTGACAAAATTTCAACATGTTTCACCATCAAAATTAACACTTAACACCTACTGCCATCTCATATACCATTGCCATACATCCAGCCGCAATCCACCACTGACCTTCACCCTACATCACTACTGCCATATTGTGTTAGGAAAATGCCCATTTGCCACTACTCCTGATTCGTTCTTGTGTTTCTTCAATTTGATGATGGGATGGCGAAATGAGGGAGGTGGGGGCATAGGCAACTTTAAGGCAGGCCGGGAGAGGTGGCTAGCGATGTCAAGAGGCGAGACCAAAGATGAAGCTTTAAAAATCCAAAGAGGGGAAGGGAAAAGGATGGCAATTCGATGGGTCAATTCAAGTTTGGGTTTAATCAACTTAGCATGAATTTGGGTCCAGGTTAACTTATTTGGTTTGGGTTGATTTTAGGTTGACTAAATTTCAGGTTCAAGTTCAAGTTGAGTCGATTTTATTTGGGTTCAGGTTCAATATAGATCGGATCAATTTCAGTCACAAGTAACTTTCAGGTTAATTGCTTGGTTTACTTAAGTTACTAGTGCATAGTACATAATTACTAAATTGATTCAAATTTTTTATTCAAATTTCTATTAAAATTTAAATTAAAGAATTTAATTTTTTGTTGTGATTTATGGTTTAGGTTAGATTTTGTGTTTAAACTTTTCAAGTTTAGGGTTAAGATCTTGGGTGTAAGTTTGGATTTAGCGTTTATGGTAAAGGCTAGTGTTAGGATTAGGGTTAGGGTTTGTATTAGGGTTTAGGTTTATTGTTTAGAGTTCAAATTTAGGTACAAAGTTTATAGTTATGAGGATTGAGGATTTACAATTAAGGTTGGGGTTGGGGTTTATGGTTTTGCAATTAATAAATATACATTTGAGACAAATATAAAGAGTTAAATAAAATATTTGGGTACAATAATTGTATTCAAAATTTTAGTTAAATTCTTGAAAAGAAATATTACTTTCATTGCTAATTGGAATGCAATTGAGACCTTAAACTAGTAAAACTTAGAAGATCCCTAAACTAGTAAATCCTAGAAGACCCATAAACAAACCAAAACAAGTTATTCATTAATTTATTTTTCAAATTCCATTAAATCCATCAAAAATATTTTTATAATATTTTTTTGTTCCTTAAATTGTGTGGTCAAAGATGATATACAATTTAGATAAATGATCAATATGTAGTACAAAATCATATTTTTTTTAAATCTCTACTGATTATATATTTTATGCTGATTTTGGTTAAAATCAAGTTTTCTCAAGTTTCGCCATAGGGTTATTTTGGGTTTATGTGAGGTTAGTCTCTTGTTTGGATTATTTGAGGTTCAAGTCAGTTTAGGCTCGGGTCATTTTAGACTTAAGTCATTTATGTTTAGGTTTTCTTGAATTTCACCTCAATCAAGTTTAAGATTTAGTCAAATTATGTATAATTGGGTTTCGGTTGTTCATCTTTCTAGTCAAATTGGATCAAGTCAGGCTTGAGTTTGAGTCGGTCATGTCAAATTTTTTATAAATGAATGTGGCTAGTGGACTAGATAATTAAACAATTATAGTAGCACTCGGTAAGGGAACTTGAGCAACATGGGCCTTTGGTCCAGTTGAAATAAATATCTCCATGCAACTGTAAAACGTTTCTGTGATCGCTATTGGATGATAAGTGCTAATGAAAATAATTGCAGTTCAAGTTGGATTGTGTCATTAGAAAGAGATGTTACCGGCCCATCGCTGACCTCCTCCGCCGCCTCAACTACTGGAGCGCCGGCAATCGGAGCACCGACTCCAATGAGCTGAATTTTGCGGCCTGGTGTCCGAAGTTCATTTTGTATTTTCTTTTCTATTTCTATTTTTTCTGGTTCTCTACCCTCTGTTTCCTGTTCCCCGTTATTACCATGCTCTTCTTCGGACCTGGCCAGTTTTTTCTCTTGCAAAGATTACTTCGGCCAAATCCAACAAAGGTTCACAAGTAGAGCGCCGCAAGCAACCGTCCGCAAGAAGAGGAGCTGATGCCGAAAGTTGTCAACATCGGAGCTGGACAAGTTGTCGGCGCCTAGGTTATGGGGGCCGAATGCGTTGTGTGCATCGTTTGTCTAGCCAATTGCGAAGAGGAAACGTGCGTCAGTCAGTGGCGGTGTTCGGGAGGCGGGGAGATGGAGGAGGCGACCACGGTAAGGTGCCCTACGAGGTGTGGGAGCAAGGGCGGAGCCAGAAGAAATTGTCCGGGGCAATAAGTCTTTTATAATATATAGCTATAAACTTTAAAGCCTATAGGATTAAGTTACAAAGTTTATTAAGGATATAATACCAAATGTGTAATTTTCACAAAATTCAGTTGAGGCACTTGCCCCCACTCGCTTAAAAACGTGGCTCCACCACTGTGTGGGAGATGATCAGCGTCAATGCCAATGATGGTGTTGCAAGGGTATATGATGGCCATGGCAACACCATGATCGCAGAGGGGTACAATGAGCTCATGCACAAAGTTTCAAAGGAGGTGATCTACGAGGAAGGAGGGAGGGGATTGATTTTTTTTTTATTTTTTGGTAATTGGAGAGGAATTGATTGGAGGAAAATTGTTCCATAAATAATGATGTTTTTTTTCATAAGAAGTTTTATTCCATAAAAAATATTATTTCATTGATATAAATGTACTGATTGTAAGACATTTTTCACTTCATAAGAAATGTTATTTTATAAATAATATAATTTCTTTCTAAAAAAAATTATTGATCCATTAATATAAATGTGTTTTTCTATAATATATTGTTCCCTCTATAAGAAATGTTAGTCCATAAATAATGGTGTTCCTTTCAGTAAAAAATATTATTTCACTCATATAAATATGTTATTCTGTCATACATTGTTCACTTCCTAAAAAATGTTCTACAAAATACATTATTTCTTTCAGCAAGAAATTATGTTTGACTCATACAAATATGTTTTTCTATAAAATGTTCATTAACAAGAAATATTGTTCAAACGCATGGCAGTTTTGTAAAAAATGCTATTCATTTTATAATATGTGCTACTCATTTTGTAAAATGTTCAATCTAAAATTCAGTGGCAGTCTTGTTATAAGTATTGTTTACTTCGTAAGATTTAATATATTCAAAATACAGTGACATTTTTTTGTAAATAAAGCTAAACTGAGTAGTAGCAGCTTTGCAGCAGAACAAAAGCGTAGGGCTAATGATACTCTCGTCCCCCATATATACAAGTTTTTCAAATTACATACCACTTTGCTACTCCTGGCAAATCCGGAGCCCTCTCTTCCGCACCATCTTCTCTGAGCTAAGCCATGTAATCCGAATGGGTGCCTTGCCTTATACGACATAAGGAATGCGCAGAGAATGTTCAGTATGATGTGCAATGAAAGCTCTTAACAGTTGAAATATTATTAAACCAATATTTCATCAAATATAATGAACTTACAATGTATGGGTATAATGTACGGGAATCAGGATAGGTGCCTCAATCCGCATCCTTTATTTCTGCTTCAACATCGACAATAGCAGTAGAGTCTCTTCCTGCACAAACCATTGGTACAAACTGAAATTATATTCTCAGCAACTAACCAACGTATATGTTCTGGCCAGTAGTATATAGGACACTGTTCACTAAGCACCTTAAGACTATTGTCAAGAAATGGTTAATGAGGAAACATAAACTAGTACCAGCTAGTTGGAAAGAATGGACACAAGCAGATTGAACTCCAACAAAAGAAGCAAAGCAAGAGAGCGCAAGATCATAATTGGTCGCCAAAATGTATCCAGTCTTCTCCCACCATCAATATTGATCTCAAACAAATAACAACAAACTACACAACAAATCATCTCTATGCAAACATCTCTCTGTTTCACGTCTGTCCTATCTTTGTTTACCGGTCAGTATCTTTTCACACATTACAATTCACAAGCAACTACAACTAACATTCTCTTTCCTTCCTTACTGACCTGAAGCTAAAGCCACACTATGTTAGGTTGCTACAGTCCATGTTTCTTCAATCTCTCCACTTCACCTTTCCGTTTCTCACTATTGCTACCAGTTCTTAAAAACAAGAACTCTCCTGCTTACTTAGAAGCTTGCCACACCAATGGCCTATTGGCCAATTGGTATGATACCTCATCATTTCTTGTGGCTGGTCAGGGTTCAAATCCTAGCTTCTGCTAGAGGTTTCTCCTCTTTGCAGCCAAGGGTAGGCTTAGGTAAGGCGGGTGGGGTCTAGAGTAGACTTATTAATATGATTTTTCTTGTAACCCTCGCTTATAAAGTAATTCTGAGTACCAAAAAAAAAATTTCCATGTGTGCACATGGAAAGCAACAAGCTTACCCATCATTGATTCCATCCATGCAAGTTTTGGGCCAGTGTAGCCAACTTCAGAGATATAAACTAGATCAGCGTAATATCACTACTTTGGTTTTAATGAGAACAGAAACTAGAGATACTGGCCTAAGAATTAATGTGATCTTTTGAGCCATCAAACAATGCTTGATAAAATACTCGTTTCAATTACTAGAGGATACTCAAGACACTGGAATGAAGGACTAGCAAGTGTTCAATGGGAGAACCTTTCTTTGAACCAGAAGAGAAGCTATTAAATGGTTGCCTGGTAGTTTGGTTGGAGAACTTTACAGGTTCCTTGACAAACTTGTCATCAACCACTGTCATTAATGAAAAATAAAATCACAAACATCAGATACATTACGTTTTCCTATTCACAGCACAGATGGACCATCAAACGTACATCCCTCATCTCATGAATTGCCTGAAATTATATTTAGAACCTAGAGGAGAAATGCCTCTTAAGAAAAAGAAATGAAAAGAGTCAAAGACTAAAAGAATCCCTATACATAATTTGATTATGCTCATTTTCATATCAATTATTTATTCTATCTGTTCACTTAATACAGAAAAAACGCAAGCAGTGTGTGTGAGTTCAGCACTTTACAAAGTGTCTTTGTTATTAACTTCAATCCAGAAATTTTAGAAGATGCAACCAAAATTTGAAAAAACTAACAATTAAACCAACTGCTGCAATAGCAGAAAATGTCACGAAAGAAAGACAGAGCCAATATCTAGCTCCCACCTGAGAATGGTTGGCTGCAGAAAGGACATAGCTGCAACTCGTCATTTAATGTAGATCTGCAAAAAATACAAGCACCAACCCATATAAGGACTATGTTATATATCCCAAGAACTTGGCAGGAAATATGATGGTTGATTATTACTCTTACTTGAAAATCTGAAAATCATATCCGCAATTTGGGCACTGCAGGTGAAGTAGATTTCAGCACTTATTAGACCTACTTCAGAAAACTAAAGATATTTAATATTTGAGAACATAAAACAGAGGTGAAGGTCCTGTAACTGGTAATACATCTAGTCAATATGAGATACAAGCTGTTAACTGACTGAACAATGATATTCGATGAAGACATTCAACACAGAGAAGATGAGATATCAATAACATTTTTTATGCAATCTACCTAAAATATTTTTCTTTTAAAAAAAAAATAAGAATGAAGGAAATTGTAAAGCATCCTCACACTGCTTTGAACCATATCACGACCTGCCCACCAGAGGAAAGCTCCCACACCAACAATGGGTACAAGGAAGGCAATGAGCTGGATGCAAAAGACAAAAATAAATCAGACCACCAACATGGGTTCACCATTGATTAATACAATAATAACATATGAGCACACCAATTCACAGTTCATGCTTCATGATAGGAATATTGGTGTAACAGGTCTGTATGTGCATTTATAAATGCATATAAATGTTATTCTGCATACATACCATCCTGATCAAACGATAGAAAGTAAAATCCATCCCACCATCCATAAAACAGTTTATAGTACAGGCAAGTATAGGCATCTAAAAGCCATAGAATGACAGCCTATAACAAAGGTACAAGCAGAACACTAGAGCCAAGCTGATGGAGCTTAAAAAGACGAAACTAAAAGCCTACAACATAATAGGAGGAGAGCATCAAAGCAACTAAGAAAAAAAACACAAAAAGTGACAAATTGCAGGACGTTGCTTCCTAGAAGAATGTCAATAATTTGCTTGCTAAGTGAAGACTAAATGCAGATTGCAAGGCAAATTGCTAACGTGGAACTCAAGCTAAAGAATACTATCTTAAACAACCAACAAGTATTCAATACCCACCCAACCAGTATATAATACCATTGCTCATATCCTAAAAAACCAACTACAGTCCTGAGTTACTGAGTTTTACACGTCTTGGGGTACATTAAGCAACAACTTCATTCTAAACTGCTACCTTAATGTCTAGAATCACAGACAAAGAATTCCTGGAGGAGAAACGGAAAAAGAAAGAACAAAAAAAGAAAGAATTGGAATTTACCCAGATGGAAACAATAGCATCCAAAATCCAGCCAAGCTGACCCGTCATCGACAGATAAGTCAATCCAACAGCCAGGGCAACATTTCCCAGAAGTCTTGCTGTGTTGTTATCAATTCTGCCACCGCCGCCTCCTCTTCCCCCGCCACCACCACCCCCGCCGTTGAAACCAGAACCCTGATTAAACCTCACCAGAACCATTCTCTTCCCCTTCTTCTGCCTCTCACAACCCCCATCTTTGAACCAAGCTTTGATTCTCCACTTGCCCATTTCGGAGAAACACCGCCTCTGCCACATGCAACCTGCCAAGCTAAGGATTTCTGTCTCTGAAGAACCATTGTCAGGTCTCGACAGAGATAACCAGTTAATGAGTTTCCTCCTGCCAACTCGGTAGCGAGAAGCGCTAGGGAAGAAGAAGAAGTTGGCGGAGGGAAGCACTATCATGTTCATGGCGAACCTAAAGTAGTGGCTTTAAGTGGTTCATCGCTCGAATTGGGTGTCGGTTACTGTTCGTTTCCCTTTGAGATATCACCTCTTAATCCTTGGTAGGAAGATTGTATAAATACACCACTCATCTCCAGAGGCCTAAACTTTGTTTTACAACTCGAAGCTTTACTGTTTTGACAATCTAATCCCCAAAGTTTATCATGTTGTCTCTTTGAAACAGGAATTATTCAGATTTCAATAGATTTCATCTTTTAAGTAATTAAACATTATTTTTAAGATTTTGCCCGACTATGATCAAAATCCCTCATCCACCTTAGACCCGTGATCAAGTTGAAAGGGCAATAAGATGGAGTAAAATCGTTGACAAATAGCAAATTAAAAATCTTAATGTTAACCAATGGTTACTTATGACTAAAATCTCTAGAAGTTTTTCTTATAAGTCATCTTCAAAGAAACAAGCCGAAGAAGAAACTATAGGTAGTGGAAATGTCAAAAAAAAAATTCATAGTCTATAATAATCACAGATGTTAAAAAGAAAAGTTGGGAATATTCCAAGGTTAATAAATAAGACGTGTACCAAAAGTGAACTCTTGATTTAAGAATGGCAGTGAACTCTTGATTTAAGAATGACATATACCATAAGAGCTATAGAAAAAATTGTGGCTAAGAGTGATGTATACCGTTACTTCTAGTCACTTCTATTGCCATTAATATGAGATCTTCTTTATATTTTTTTAAAAGGCTTGGTCCTCATTCATCGACACTTGAAAATTCAATGTTAGAGTAATAAATTTTACTTAAAAGATTAGGCAAATTCAAGCCCAATTGATGGCATTTATTAGCAGGCAAACAAAAGCATGTCAATGTCAAATGACATGAGGTAAACCTTGAGATAGGGGACAATGTGTTCCCCAATATGTCACCAACAAAAGAAGTGGTTCGATTTGGCCAAAGGGACAAGTTGGCTCTTAAATCCACCGGGCCCTATAAGATTCTAGAGCGTGTTGGAAAAGCTGCTTATAAGTTGGCACTGCCACTAAACATGTTCCATATCAATGTATTGAAAAATGAAATACACCTGATGGGCAATTGGTAATACCCCCTCCTATTGAGTCGATGAGTGAGGACTTAACTAATATGGAGTGCCCAACTTGATTCCTTGGTTAACATCAAAAAGCTAAAGACCAAGTAGATACTAATGGTCAAGATCCAATGGTCCAATCCAATCATACTAAGGATGAGGCCACCTGGGAATGGAGCAAGATATGGAGGCCCAGTATCCCGCATTTTTCAAGAACTAAAGTAGGAATTGGAGGAACAATTCTCTAAAAAGGGGGAGGACATGATAACCCTCCAATTATCAAGTAATTAATTTGCATAATCCTTTATTAGATTACACCTACAAACTAGATGTAAGTCGATTCATTATGTTCAATAGTTCTTAGAGTTTATGAGAATAAAGCCTAAGTAGATTAACCATAAGGGAAACTAGGGAGAAATGATAATTTATCATTGACTAAAAAAAATGGGATTGAGTTTCTAGAGGTGAAATGAACACCTTGTTGAAATTTGAGCTCAATTGGCCAAAGATTGGTCTTTTCTTGCAAAAGATGCAAGGATAGGTAATATGATAATTTCATGGTCAAACATGGCCAAAATGGGCTTGAAGAATGTGAGAAATGACATTTTAAAACCATTTGGTGAATTCTGATAAAGTTTGAAGTTAAATTGACCAAGTTTGAGATTTTTTTTACAAGTGAAGTTAAGAAGAGAATTCTGATAATTCTACACGGCCAAACCCAATTCAGAAAAGTCAAACTTGGGTCAACCTTGGTCAAAGGAAGTTTGGACATGGTTGGATTTGTATTGAAAAAAAAACCTAGTATTTATTTAAATGGGAACACACTAAAGGAATTTATGGGAGCTTCATCCTTTTATCTAAAGGTTTAAGTGCCTTTTCACCCATTCAACTCTTGTGTAAATGAAGGACGACTTGGGTTCGAGTGGCATCACACTCCATACTATCAGGCATCCAAAAGTGGACAAATTGTAATCAGAGTTCTCCAAGGTTCTATGCAACAGACACTTTACCACTTAGTTTTCTTATAGGTCCATTTAACACTTATAACTCTTGTACTTGTAAAGATTCTGAGTATCACAAAATAAAAAACTCTTGTGCAAATGGAGGAAGAAGACGAGGTTTAAAAAATCTAATTTTTAGCCCCTAAATTAGGGAGGCATACCCACACCCCTTAGAGCCTCTACATCCCTTTTGACCATGCACTACCCTTTTCCCTCACCCTTTTATTTTTTTTCTCCCACAAACCCAAATACCAATCATCCTTCTCCCACCCAAATTCACCCTAATCTTCATCCTCCCATCACTCTTCGCATACTAAACTCTTAAACACTCCAAATATTCAACAATAATCAATGGGAAAATGGGGAAATTGAGAGATCTTGAGATGGTTCATAAGAGAGACTATGCCTAACTAAGGAACTTTTGGGAAGCTTAGGTTTTTCTTCAAGGAGCTTTAGTTTTGGTTTGCTTCTAAGGTGAGAATTTTTTCCTAGTGTTAGTTGTGTTTACCTCTGGTTATGTCTACCTATATGCTCAGAAGATATCCATGTTCATGTGATGCTAAGTCTTGGAAAGCTAAGGAAAACTATGGAGCTTTAAGGAGGACCTACGGTTAAGTGATTCTTTCTTAAAGGGGGAGTAGTTTGTGTTAAATGGTCTTCCTTTGGTTGCTGCCCCTAAACCCATATAAATAGGCTAATATGGCTAATTTATGTGTTAAATAGAAAGGACTTCAAGTGGAACTAAGACATGGCTTGTGGTGCTTAAATCTTAAGCTTACAAGGCATTGATCTTTCACAAAGATAAGGTGTTCTAGCCCTTCTCCTTCAAAGTACTAAACCATGGCTTTGGCTTGAATAAACCTAAAGGGTTTATTTCACATGTGGATCCTAACCTTTAATTATTGTTCTTATTCTAACCAATAGCCATAACCTCCATTTGTTCATAGTGTGTCCTTAACCTCAATAAAATATTTTATTTTGGTCATTTTTTTTGTAGAAGTCATTATCTTGGATGGAAAACACCATATCAGCATATAATTATAGGAATAAATGCTAGTCTTAACCCAAGAAATTTTTTCCTTTGCTAAAAAAATTTAAAACTTTAAAATCTAATGATCTGACTATCGTCCTTTCAACTTCTTCGCCTTGACCTCTCTCTTCAACTCCTCCACCTCCCTCACCAACCTTTCCCTCCCTATTATGCCTCCTCAACCACCACCCTCATCCTCTCCATGCCTCATACCCTTGCCTTCACCTGAACTTTCTTGCAATTTCAACCACACTAATGTCCAGGCCTTTTCTCTTGGTCCTTCTCTTCCTCCCCTTCTTGGGTCTCACCACTATTGCCATTGAAAGTGGTGAGGCATCATTAAATTTTAAAGTTTTGAGATCTTTTTGGCAAGGAAAAGGATTTTTAAAGGCTAAAACTAGCTTTTATCCATATAATTATATGTTGATGTTATGTTTTCTAATCCAAGATAATAACTTCCATCCAAAAATGAGCCAAAATAAAACATTAATTAAGGTTAGGGGCACACTATGAGCAAAATAAAGGTTAAGATTAGAACAGAAACAATAATTAAAGATTAGGATACACATGTGCAGTTTATTCAAAATGTAAGGCAAAAGTTAAGTAAAAAGGGCACAAGGTGACCAATTGGGCTAGTATAGCCTTAAATTTAATTCGAGTCTGAGTGTGGTGCAATGAAGGGCATGGAAATATGTTGTTGAGGTCAGTCCTTACATGACTAAGCACAAAGGCTACACAAGTGGATGTGTGAGCGATTGTTTGTGTATAGGGGGGTTGGGCTCCTATGTGCATAATGGCTTGGTTCTTAAGGCCAATGGGTACACGGGCATGCCCAATTAACACACAATGGGCACATGAGGGTGTGCCCAAATGCTAAGCATACATATATGCCATGGGTTGGGCCTTTGGGCATAACTATAAGGGGAGCTCAAAGCAACACCCATAGGCCCAAATGAACCATAAGCCCAATAGATGAGTTGGACCATAAGTAAGCACACATAGTGACATAAAGGGCTAAGGAGCCCCATAAGGGAAAAAAACACATAAGGACACTTATGACCTACCTAAACTTAGTCAAACCCCATTAAATACAATAAGGGACTTTTGACTAGCAGAAGTTGGCAAGCTGAAAGGAAAATACTTTATTGCATGCTTAAGGCAAAATGGACCAATGGATGTTTTGTGTGTTTGCTTAGTCCACACCATAAAAGCTCATCCCATGCTTACATATAATTATGGGCAAATTTCATTCATGCATGATTAGATGTGCATATAGTCCATTATATGTGACATTGAAATATTTCGTTTACCATTTAATGTCCTACAACGTATTTTATATATTTACCCTTATTATTAATGTACAAATAATATTGTGCTAAAGTTGAATAATGCATAGAAATTATTTGGTATTTGTTTTTTAGATTTAATAGGTACATGTTGCCTTACATTACATGTCATTTATTTTTGTATGCTACATGCACTTATGATCTTAGTCTAACTCTGAACTCATTTGTCTTGTACAGTAAGGTAGATAGGTCTAAGACTTCACTAGTCACTCCCCACTTCTCCAGAGCAAATATGGGCTTTTTTACCGTTTTGGGAGTAAGATTATTTTGTACTATAGTGGTAATAGCTAGTAGGAGGTCTTTGTTTAATAGAGAGTAAAAGATCTGCTAATAATGACTTTGACTTATTACTAACTATGTCATGTATTATTATTTACTTTGGGTTAGGCTTATCAACATATGATATTACTTACTTAGGTTGATAAGCAAAACACTTAAACATTGTATTGTCTTAGTATTTACTTACAATAAATGAAGTTTTTATCCATGGTTTAGCATAATATATTACTTGTGCATGCATGAGCAAAATGTTTTTCTTATTTGGCCACATATGTTTTATTCATGCTTTCTTTAACTTATACAAAACCACAATCTTCACATAGTAAACTCAAGCATTTTATTCAAACTAAATAATATGTTTTCCTTAACTCACAGCTAAACAAGTAGCTAAGATTTACGTAATAAATCTTGGCAAAATGATCTTGGAAATGGAAACCATTTCAACTTAATTAAATGAGTGGATTAGGCAACAAAAAAAGTAGAGTCTAATTAACAGATTAATTAGGCATTAATTGAGATTATTCCTCACATCAACACAGAAAATGGAATTGTTCTTGACAAATATTCATTTTTTAGGTCATATGATCTAAAAATAAACAATTAAGCATATTGATAGATCGATAAGATTTGTTAATAAATTTACTCATGAAATAAAAGACATGAACTAATTGTGCGTGGGATAAATTTTATTTGACAATTTTCTAGATGTTAAATACCATTGGTTGGGTTACTTTTTATTGGCATCGAAACACACATTATATTATGGCAGGGTAATGTCTCGTAGTATAATGAATTTTCTCTTACATGATGGAATGGTTAAGAGATTATGTATGGTTAAACTCTTTCTAACTTATCGATGGGTATAACCCTTTTGGTATGAATAGTTTATCAATTTGGGCGTGGATATTCGTATTTAGACATCTTGTTTGGGTTACTGGATTTATGTTCTTAATTTCCTGGCACAAATATTGGCAGGAATTAATTGAAACTTTAGCATGTGCTCAGTAAGGCTTTTAGAAATTCTAAATTATGTTTTAGATTTTTATAAAGACATTGCTAAAGATTACAAACTATTATTTGATAGGTTTAAGAAAAACCTACAAAAGTGGGGTAAAGGCTTGACAAATGCCATAAACATGGCCAAAAGTAAGATAAAGGAAATCCATTATGTTAGTAATTTACAATTCAGAAGCCTTTAAGATTGTAGAAATAGATGCCAAAGATATAGGCTATGGATGAATTTTGAAGCAAAAATTGATAATGAAGAACAATTAGTTAGATCCACTTAAGGAGTTTGGAATCAAACCCAGAAAAATTATACTACAATTAAAAAGGAATTCTCAGCAATTATACTTTATGTAACTAAAGTTGAGGAAAATCTCCTCAATCAGAAATTCCTAGTCAAAGTTGTTTGTAAAGCAACTAAAAAAGCTCTATTTAAAAATGTTAAGAATTTAGAATAAAAAAAAATTGTCAATGGAAAACTACTTTATCTACTTTTAATTTTGATATTGAATATATTCGTGATGATACCAACTCTCCACCTAATTTCTTGGCTAAGGAATTTTTTTAGGGAAGAAAAAATAAAATAAAAAAAAACATTCACTACCAAGAAATCGAAAAATGAAGGACTCAGTGGAGATGGACATGATTTTATACCCGTCGCCCCTGCCAGACGAGTGAAATTTTTTACCCATACCCGCCCCATCGTGGGTATTTTCACGTGCTTACACATCTGTCATAGGTGAATATCCACGGTTCACAGTTTTCACCTGCTCCGTTGTCATCCCTAGTTCCATCTGGAATCCCAGGGCAAATTTGAAAATATGTTATATCCATATTGAAATCATTTTAAAGCATTGTATAAAATCATTCATATTCAGAACAAAGACAGTTAGTAATCTTCGAATAGTCTTATTCAGAACCAAGTAGGGAAAATGTCCGAATAGGTTTCACAACTAGTTTTACAAAATGGGTCTATCCAAAGATTTTTTTCCTAAAACAAGTCCAAAAATCTTTGATATGTTCAGGAATTCTATTCCATGGCCATGTACAGCATCCCCTAGATTGTGTAGTGTCGTTATGAGAAGCGGATGACAAATTGGAACAATTATTTTATCCCTACCGAGAAAGAGTTTAGTGTTTAAGTGATAGGCTAAGTGCATCATGAACTAATACCTGCCACATGTTCTCCAACTTCAAAAAATAAAAATCATTGTAAGAAGAGGGTCCAAATGAAGGCTTTTGGGGTATCATGCTAAGTTCGTTTTATTAAGGAGGAAAGTTCAAAGGTGGTGAAATTGCTTTTTTAGAATTAAAATAAAAAATTATTTAGATTTACTAAAAAACAGCTATCCTAGAAGATTGGCCAAGAAGGCCCCTCATCATCAACATTATAACATGGCCAAGCCAGTGACTCCGGCCAAGTAGAACTCCCTTAGCAAAAGTAGGAGCATTTCTAGCTTAGATGCTTTTGGTTTCACATGAAGTAGTCTCGACAGAAAAACGATACAGAAAAGCAGTCTCCATTATTTTGGGAAGGCCTAAAACAGTTATCATTTTGATTCCCTAAAAGTAAACGAATTTTAGAAAGCTTTGACTACTAGATGTGGTCCCAAATTCCCTCATCTCCTTAATGGTGGAAGCAATAATGCTTTATCACTAACTTTTTGAAGCCTTCTGCCAACTTGAAGGAGGCTTCTCTATAAAAAGGCAACCTTGAATTCTCTAAGTTTTCTTTTATGTGTTGGACGTCTTCTCTACTACTTCCTTCTAGAATAGCATTTTACTACTTGTTTTTAAGTTACTTAATACCCATTTGTAATCATTACTTTGTTCGCCATCCACATGTGGTACGCATAAACTATGATTCACTAATTTACTGTAAGTTTAGGTTTTGAAAAATTATTTGTGTGCGTTTTCAATCTATATTTGTGCCTAATATCTTGTGATTGCCTTTATGTTACTTGGGCCATTTTGATATCAGAATCATATGTTTGTTTGTTGTATATTTAAGTACATATTCCAAGATTTAGATCCTTGTGTGTAAAGAATTGAAAATTTTGAGAGTTTTATGGAAAAGAGCATGTACCAGTAAAGAGCATGCATGCATGTTTAAGGTTTCTTGATTTGAATTCCTTGCCTCTTCTTTGCTACGCCGCGCGTAATTTCAAACAACAAAATAAGGAACAATTTGCTCAACGGTGCAAGTTTGTATGAAAACTTGTATTAAATTCTCTATTATTTTTGTTTTCAACAATCAATCAAACCGTATAAAATTCTATAAAACTTTCACACAAAATTTTAATATATTGATTCCATCCCTCTAAAATTGTTTGTTCAACAGAGATTTTTTTTGTTTAACAAAGTTATAATAATTGCATCCTTTTATTCGTTAAAATGAGTGTTGTACCAATCTTACTTTAATTAATATGTTTATCTTTTTTGTAAATTTTAACTTTCTCAATATATTAAATACTAAATTAGAGATATGAAAGTCAAAATACTTAAATTAGATATTCTAATTAAGAAAGTGTTTAATAAAATTGAGACATCTTTAAATGGAAATGTGCAAAAAATAATTTCAGATGAAGTGAGTATAATACTACTACTAGATGAGGGAGGCACGTGCTAAATTGTGTTAAATTGTGTCTTTTTTCTAATAAATATATAATAAGCACGCAATGAAAACCGCAGCGGGGATAGCTCAGTTGGGAGAGCGTCAGACTGAAGATCTGAAGGTAGCGTGTTCGATCCATGGTCACCGCATTTTACACTGCTAACTGCATACCTCGTTCAAATTTTAGAGTGACCTCCTTCTGGCTTCCCTCCCGTTACAATAAAAAACTTTTCCGTATCCGTCGGCCTCAAATTCCAGCTGAGGTATCCGTAAAAATTAGAAGGGCTTTACAATAATTTATTATTTTCCTCTAACAATGACATAAAAACTTGTAGGTAGCTTATAAAACATATATATATATATATATATATAATATTAAAATTTTCTTTACATAATTTTTTTAAAACTTTAAATGAATGTAATGTGAGGCATGTGAATGTTGTAGTGGATGACTACGTGTAGGTGGAATGATAGAATTATAAATGAAGATATTTCTTCAGTCTCAAAATAATGGTCCATATTTCTATTTTGAATTATCCCATTTTAATTATCCACTTTTCTAGTTAGAGTACTCAATAATATCTTAACAATTATTCCCTCAAACGCTTATATTGGAAAAGCTATTAAACGAAAAACATAAATACATTAAATAAGAATTGAGAGTGACATAGTAATTAGTTTTTTTCAACCAAAGACTGCATTTATTGTGACTTACTCGAACTGTGAGTTTCAATCTACTAGTCAATTACTTTGGAGACCCAAACTTACATGATCTTGCACTTTTTAGGATTCTAGAGAGGTTTGTTACCAATTTAGTGAAATTGAGACACATGATTCAAGTAACAAACCTCAACTAATAGGATTAAAGTCTAATTAATTGATTAATTGCAAGTTATTTTGATGCGAATAAAATGTAGGCTTTCAATTGTCGTATTAAGTTGGGGAAGAAAAAGAGGTCCAAAATAGGAAAGGAATGACTTATGAGCTCAAAGTACAAAAATATTAGGCCATTCATAGCATAACCAATACTTTTTTTAGCAGAAAGCAATCGAAGGATTAGATTAGTAATCAGCCGTTTGATCACAGCCTGGCCGCTGAATGTTCTTGTGAAAGCAGCATATTATTTCACTAAAAACTTTTGTTGCTTCACACACATACCTGTAATCTGTTGCTTGCTTGGGTCTCAGAAGTCATCCTCCGGCCATGCCTCTGTTATGGTTTTCCCATAGCAACACAACTTGAAAATTAGACCCCTTTTTTTTTCTTCTCTCTTTTTTTTTTTTTACCCCATTGTTGTATTGAGAACCAGCTCTAACCAATAGGACATGTCTAGAAAATAAAATCCATGACCATCATTGAAGCATGTGTAGTCCATCTGCTTTTATTCAGTCCCAGTTCCATGCCCGCACCAAATGGATGGTAATTTGCAACTCTGAAGCCTCGATGATCCTTCCTCTCCAAACTCTGCAGGCTAGGCAGAGTATGCATTGCTAGCAACCAAAATGTGGAATTTCCCAACAGAGTTGTAAGCCGTAGTGTGCAACACCTTTGCATCTGCAGATCCAACCCTGTGCTGAATCGAACAAGATATCTCAGCTCCCCAAAACAGCCCTGTATTAAACGAGAGTAGAGGTAGCCACTTCTGATGGTCAATTGTGATATCACAACATTCTATGCACTCACCTGGTGAAGTATGGCCTCAACAAACTCACCATCGACCGGACATTTCCACGTCTCACTATCAAATAAGCTCAGTGAAATTTAGTACTTTAAAATTTAGCAGCCATGTCAGAGGTCTGAATGTAGAAATGACAATCAATTCATTATGAAACATTAACACTTCATTTCTTAAGAATTATCATTCAGAACTACCTTGTCTCCAGCTATCAACTTCATTAATTCATGCCATAAGCTTTAGTAACAATAAAGCAGAAAGGCCTCGTCCTGAATGAAGCTCGTCGAATCATAATGCTACCCTGCTGCATTATGTTCACAGAAGGAGAATTCAATATCAGACATTTAAATTAGAAGGAGATGATACTCTTATTTTTCTTATAATGATTAGAGTAAGAGGAAAAACCTCAACTCAATGCCATTTATTAATTGACCAAAAAAAAACATCTAACTGTTCCAACCTGCATATAATATACAAAGTATTATTACCAAATCAATAATGGCTCCAAAGGAGAGCGAAGCGCTTTGAAATCGGTGCACCATTGGAAAACCCATTGGTTCCATATCAATGTCCAGCACAAACATCTCTAGCAAAAGTGGAAAGAGAAAGATAAGAGAAAGGAGCTCAGTCCAACATTCTCTTCCTACCAATAGATAAATAACACATGAGGGGAGCTCTTTGTTTTAAATGAGACCCCTTTTCTCTTTGTTTACAAGTTTATGCCTTAGCACTTACCTTTTACTTTAACCCATCTGAATCTATAAATTTGCAACTTGAACCACTCGTCCATTTTCCTCAATGATTTGCCCAACTGTGACCAGGGTTCTTCTTTACTTGCTTTTCTGTCATCATCCTTCTAACAAGTGCAGACCTTTCCCAATCTCCAGACGTGGAAAATATGCTTGATAACTGTACATAAGCACCAGAGTTATCAGGTTCAAGCTTAATGATCTGGTCTGCTACCTTCTTCCCAAGAACTTCATCACCATGAGCAACGCAGCCTCTTAACACTGATAACCACATGCTTGAATCAGCTCTGAAAGGCATATGTTTTATCAAATCAATTGCTTCAACAAGGAAACCCGCACGGGATAAAAGATCCGCCATGCAAGAGTAATGTTCTATTCCCGGATCAATATGGTAATCACATTTCATTGAGTTGAACCATTTCCGCCCCTCATCCACCAATCCACGGTGGTCACAGGCAGACAGAAGTGCTGTGAAAGTTATGCCAGTGGGTCTCACACCAGCAGTCCTCATTTCTTGAAACAAAGCTAGTGCTTCAAATCCATAACCATTGGTAGCATAGCCTGTTAGCATGGAATTCCAAGAGACTTCATCAGACTTAATCATTAAATCAAATATCTTTCTTCCATGCTCAACCAATCCACACTTGCAGTAAAGATCAATAAATGAGGTAGAGATTATCTGGTCTGTCTCCAGACCAGTCTGAGTAGCTCTAGCAAAAGCCTGCTCCCCAAACTCAACAAAAGAGATACTGGCACATGCACTAATGACACCAGCAAGGCTGAACTTATCAATTCTCATCCCCAGTTTATTCATCTCACAGAATGTCTCTATTGCTTCAATCGGGCAGCCATTTTGACCGAGACCAACAATCATCGAGTTCCATGATATCAAACTTCTATTTTCCATTCTCTTGAAGATCTTCTTCGCTTCCTCAATTCTGCCACAACTTAAGTAAATGGTGATCATGGAATTCAACAAAACAGTATCACAGACTTCCAGCTCATCAAACAGCTTGCAAGCATCGCTATGCATTTGACATTTGGAGTATGCATCAATGAGAGCGCAAGCAATGACAATATCATAATTTAGACCAATTTTTTTAGTATGACAATGTATTTGTTTGATTTGACAAAATATTTTTAAACTACTGCATGCACCCAAAATAGTTGAAATAGAAGGAGAGTCACCCCGAAGTCCTGATTTCCGCATCTGGTTGAAGAGATCGAATGCTTTGATACTTTCATTGTTTCCAACATACCCAGAAATCATTGAGTTCCATAATACTATACATGGATCACTTGTTCCATCAAAGATCTTTCTTGCATCAGCTGTTCTACCACAAGTTGAGAAGCCAGTAATCATAGCTGATAAGGAAAAGTTATCCGGGTTTTCCATCATAGTCAGAACATGACTTGCAGTATCCAAATCGCCACATTTCCCATATAAATTAATCAATGAACTACCCAGCACAGAGTCAAACTCCAACCCCTCCGTCAAGATTCGGGCATGAATCTGCTTTCCATACTGAATGGCTGCTATATCAGTGCAAGCACCGATAACAGTTGCTAAAACAAATGGATCACTAGTCAATTTTAATTCCTTAAACAGCTCAATAGCCTTCCTAGCACACCCATTTCGAGAAAAACTATGAATCACTGAATTCAAAACAACCCCATTTTTCCTAGGCATTCTATCCAATACACTCAGCGCAGCGTCTGCCTCACCAGCTTTTGCTAACCCCAGAACAACCACATTCCACGAGAACTCATTCTTGTGTGGCATCCGATTGAACAGTTCCAAAGAATTCCTCTTTTCCCCTGACTTCAGGTAGCCTTCAATCATCGTATTCCAAGAAAAACAATTTCTCTCCCGCATTTCGTCGAACAGTTTCCTAGCATCACCAATGCTGCCGCACCGAGCGTACACTTGCAGGAGTCGGTTCCCGAGAACGACGCTAGAACCAAGAAGTCCCTTTTTAAGAAAGAAAAGATGAATTTGTTTGCCACAGAAGATAGAGCTTTTGGTGTTGCAAGATTGGAGCAGGCTTGTACAGTACCGCAAATCAAGAGCCATAATAACGTGGTCGGCAAGCGATTCATCGGGCTTTCTGCTAGAGCAGTGTAATTAAATCAGCAGCCCATCAGCTTCATTGATGTGCCGTCAAACTAACTGAGCCTAAAGCGTTTTCGTCGTCTTTTATCAGAGAGAGAGAGGGAGCGAGGGGGGAAGGGACAGGGAGACAGAGAACCGGCCTAGGCGCCAATTGATAGGCACAGCCAGAGACTCGAGAGTTTGTGGTTTTTTCTTCTTACAACGCAACGTTTTGAGTCTTTCCTTTCTCCTAACCTTATTATTATTATTATTATTTACAGAAGAAAAAATCTTCGGGAAAAATTTGCTTAAATAATCTTCTGCCAGCTTACTTATGTCCTAACTTGGCATGATATTGGTAAATTGGCATAATATTCACCATTTATTGTGGCTGGTTAGGTTCAAATTCTGACTTGTTTCAAAACGTTTCTACTCTTTGCAGCTAAAGGGTAGACCTGAGTAAGATGAGTTAAAGTCTAAAGTAAACTTATAGATAGGATTTCTCTTGTAACTTTCTTTTATAATGTATGTCTAAGTAGTGGTAGTAGTAGTAATAATAATAACAACAATAAAAGATATACAACAACAGCTTATTACAAATTATTTGTCTCCTAATAAGCATTTCTTAAAGCTCAACTGGAACCGGGTTACAGAATGTATGATACCTGTTTCCAAAACCCCCTTCTCACTTCAGATATTTTAGCATCAACACCAGAATTGGTCCTCGGCTAAATATCGTGCATCACAGCATTTTAGGCCTAAAGCCCCTTTTGCCCCCTAAACTTTGCCAACTCAGACCTTTTACCCCCTAAACTTTGACTTGGTTTAATTTGCCCCTTAAATTTTACAAACTAGGATGTTTTACCCCTCAATCTAATTAAATGAATAATGTGTACTAAAAAAAATAAAAAAAAATTAAAGGGCTAACTAAATCATTTATCTAATTATTAACTCTTGTGAGCAAACAATAAGAAACATCAACATAAACTTATAGATGAAAATAAGGGAAAGATGAGCAGTCTCAAATTTGAAATTAAAGCATTTGTGTTTATTGTTTACTCACAATGATCAACCATTGGACAAATAATTTACTTAGCCCTTCAGTTTTATTTTTATTTTTATTTTAGTATACATTTTCCATTTAACCGGGCTAAGGGGGCAAAATGTCCTAGTTTAAAAAGTTTAAGGGACGAGTTAAATCGAGTCAAAGTCTAAGGGCTAAAAGGTCCGAGTTAGTAAAGTTCAAGGGGCAAAAAGGATTTTAAGCTGAGCATTTTATGCCCTAACCCACACACATTAAGAAAAAATTGTGTAATACATTGTAGTAGAATGATTTCTTCAAACACCTCCAAGGTGTAGACTCTGGATATCTAGCTGCCACCTTCAATCTTAACGTCGATGGATCCTGTAAAAATTTCTAGTTATCAAATGCCCGGACCGGTAAGACTGGCCGCAATTTTCCTGTTTATCATATCGCTTCCAGGACATCCCCCAGGACTAGTCCCCATTGAGTCCAATGAGTGCCACCCTACGGTGAGGAGAACCAGAAAACCCAATAAAACAAGTATTTTAAGCAAGAATTAATGTTTTGGAGAACATTGTTGCATGATTCATGTTCTTGATCATACTAAGTTGATGTCCAAGAGCAGGAATGGAGCGAGTAGTGAAACCACACGAACCTGGCAGAATACAGCAAATGGCTCTCTCAAAGGTCCGTCACATGAGAGTTCACTCGTACTTCCATCGATGAAGGTTCCATCAGCAAAGATCACCTAACAAATGACAGGACACATTCGGATCAAAACTCAACAAATATCTGAACAGGATTAGCGGTATCAAGAAATTTCCGGTATGCAGTTATATAGACTGTAATTAAACTCCCGCTTGGCTTCATATAATCTTATATATGGACAGTTTTGAAGTTCCAAACTTCAAAATGCAATTTCACGTGGTTTCCATAGAATCACATTTTGGACTCAAAGCATGAGACTTGACAACAACAATCAATAATCTATAAGGAAATTCAAAGAATGTCAGAAATAATCAGTGCAGGACATTCATTATTTTGTTCCCAACATGATCTTAGTCAAAACAGTCAATTACAGACAGTTTCCACATAACATCATCTTAAATCGATAAGGACTTTCATCACTATATAAAAGCTGGGCAGACCTTTAAGGTTTTCTTCCAAAAATTACTACTAATATAAGTTGGGCCAACCTCTGATGCGTAACCTGGGGTTGTGCCAGCAACTGGTTTAGTGAATGAACCTACAGGCGAGCTTCTCTGCACAGCCTCACAGAAAGCAAGGAGACGCTCACGGGTTTCCAACTTTACTGCCTGAAAGTAATTGAAGAAAATTTCAAGATAGCTATCTAGCCCCCCAGTCCCTTGTAATGAACAACCTACTGGCCAAACAAAACACACAGATAAGCTTACAAGTGTTCATCATTGACTATATTTCGTGAAACCAAGAAAAATATTTACATTTGAGTTTAAGAGGTGCTCAGAGAATTCTTCAGATTTAGTTCAATGAGATTCTAGATTGCTTCCAAATGCAACAAGTTTTCCTTTAGCATTTCCTTAATGGTGTAATAACATTTTTATTTAAGAAAGGGAGTTGGGAAAAGCAAAATACTTGATATCAACCTATATCCTATTGAGAAAATAACAGAAATATCATGGCTGTGGAGCTACCCAACCAACCCAGATCTACTACCAGCTAATTATGGTAAATACCAAAATGTCTCAGTACATGCAACAACAAGCCATTTCACCAATCGGGGAAAAGTGAAAGAAACCTGCACTGTGTCATGACGAGGCACATGAGGCTGTGGTTGCACCTGATAACCCCTAGATGCCATAACCTCAGCTACTAGAAAGGTGCCCTGTGATCAGCAGAGAAATTTTTCATGCAGCAATGAAGAAAAGAAGCAAGATCCAAGAAAATGGAAATCTAGTACCTTGATTGCCTCCCCAACCATCTGAGGAGCTAGGAACAAGCCCTGGAAAAATGCTCTCATAATATCACCAGGGGTTGAACCACAATCAATCCCAAGACCAGGTGCTGAGAGCCGGGCTGCTGCAGCTTCGACCCATTTGCTCCTCCCAGCAACATAACCACCACAGGGTGCAATAGTTCCACCAGGATTTTTTATCAGACTGCCTGCAATCAAATCTGCACCCTGTCCAACCATTAACATCAAGAACGCAACCATTCTTTGAAAAGCAATGCAGTGTTACTACTCACCACCATTGGAGGTTCAATCCTTTCCACAAATTCTCCATAGCAGTTATCCACCATAACTATGCAGTTGGGATTTTGCATCTGCATATAGAAATGAATGACCACCTTACGTGAAAATGGGAGTAAAATCTCATAAAACAAAACCAAAGATGGTTCTTATCCAAGTAAAATTGAATGTCCATCTACATTTTGTGTTCGAGGAAAAAAAATCTACTTTTTGTTGCTTTTAAGTCGACAGTCAATTTGGAATTTGGAACAGGAAGGCACTAGTATCACAATCAGAGTCTTTCTTCTCCCAGAAATTCTCCTTTTAGCCAGGAAATTCATTAAGCCTAAGCAGAAATTTTTCATAATATCTTTTGCCAAGACTCTTTTCATGTTTTGATGACACCTGCACCATCTTTCTATTGTTTAAAACTTTCAACTACATAATCATGCCAACAGTTATGTGGGACATTCAAAGATTTTACCTTAATCATATTTATAGCTCTTCCTATCTCCTCTACACTCAAACTCTTACGCCAAGAATAACCACATGACCTTTGTATAAGGGCACATTTTGTATCAGGTCGCAATGCCCTTGTCAATGCATCCCAGTCCAATCCATCATCATTGGCAAGCTGCAAAAACATTGATCTGAAACGAGTTTCATAATCAGAAATGGGAACTCCACTGCATGATCATCATTAACATACCGGAACTTCTCGATACTTCACTCCAA
Source organism: Aquilaria sinensis (assembly GCA_005392925.1). Taxonomy (NCBI): domain Eukaryota; kingdom Viridiplantae; phylum Streptophyta; class Magnoliopsida; order Malvales; family Thymelaeaceae; genus Aquilaria; species Aquilaria sinensis. The sequence continues at coordinate 135,502 of SMDT01003291.1, forward strand.
ACTCTCTGAGGGAGCCTAACCCTTGAGAATCTCTTTTTCCAATTACTTCCTCCAAAGTGTCATAAGGAGCACCAGCAACCGCCAGAAGCTGACAACCAAATTAATGAAGCTTGCATATCGGAATTTAAGCAGGGTCATGCACAGATGTTACTTCCATGGTAGCCAGTATGACTTAATTAACTGAAAAAAAATTTGGATAAGATAGCTCACCTCATCTCCTGGTCTGAGAACAGCAAATAATGCACAAGTTATAGCATGGGTCCCTGAAAAGAACTGGTGGTACTGACAGCAATGACAAAATGCATTTGATAGAAAGAATATTTATTTTATTCAACTACAAGATATGACCAACCTGTGACCGAACTATAGCAGATTCAGCCCCAACAATTTCTGCAAAAGCTTGGTCAAGTGCTTCACGTCCCCCAGCTTCATCATGGCCATAGCCAGTACATCCAGCAAAGTGCTATTGCAGTCACAACATATAGGCACCCATTATGAAATACAATAACTGAAATAATTTAGATATCATTGCCCTCCAAGCAATGTTTCGGAAAGAGAAAAGCATGTTCAACAAGTATCCCATGGAAATTATCACAAACATTTCATTATCATTCCCCATGATACTCTAAAAAAACGATATATTACAAGCATGATTGATTCACCTTTTTCCCTTTTGATGAAAGTTGAAGTCGATTTATGATACTTACATGAGATGCAACTCGAGCATTCTGAAAAGATTTGAGAACACGGGAAGCATTGTGAGCTACCAAATGGTCCACCGCTCTGAACTCTGAATATAATGAATCAACAGCTTTGGCAACCTGCAGAAGGAGATAATCACTAACTCTTGAGTACTAAACTTGAAGTCCGAAGTTTTCTACTTTCAGTCATCAAAGCAAGAAATTCTGGCTAAAGCTTCAACTTCAATACTATAATGCAAATGAGTATCACAGGTGAACTGAAGTACAAAAACGAAGCTACCCATTCTTCATTCTGCAGCATAAATTGCAGCATTCATGAATAACGAATTCTTCTAAGGCTACACATTCTAGAAACTTGCCAGGCATGGGGCTGCGACACTAACCCTTAACCACTTAGCTTCTTTGAAGTCTAAAGTTTTAGACTTTCAGTCATCAAAGCCAGAAATTCTGGCCAGAGCTTCAACTTCATTGGCATTATGCAAATGAGTCCGAAAGGTGAACAAAAACACCAAACAAGAAGCTACCAACACTTTATTCTGCCGATATAGCTAAAACCAGAAAGCAGAAGAAGAAGAAAATTCTATCAAAAAAGGAAGAAGAAGAAGAAAATGGTGTAACAAATATAGATAGCCGATGAATATAATCATAACTTCCGGTTTCTTCGAAGGCGAAATAATCTAAACTTGCAACCTAATCAGCAATAAAACAGACCATCTTCTCACTAGTAACAGACACTGTTTTCATAGGTTTGCAAATTTGAAGGGTTCGAAGAATTTTCTGACAAAACAAGAAGGAAATTAGATAGAAAAGAGAAATGGGTCCCATGAATTTGAGTTACCTCGGGGACAAAAGGATGGTCACTGCCATGGTGAAGCTGAAAGGAGAATGAGGTGGTCGAAGGGACAGTGCATTTAACCGTTGAAGCTCTTGGAGAAAGCCCAGGATAAGCCGAGGTGGTGCAGGATAAGTTCCTCATCCTCTTCGGCCTTCACCCCGGCTCCACCCTTGGTGCTCTGAGTCTGACTTCCGATGATATATACACAAGTGCGAAAAGCGCAAACAGCTGCGTTCAGAGCTAGTACGCAGTAGCAACAACTTTGGTAGCAATTGAAAGTCAATGAAGACCGGTGGAAAATTAATAATTTACTGCAAAATGAATGGCGAAAATGAGCATTTTAGATATAAGTGACACAAATCGTTCTGAGAGTGGGAGCTTCTGAAAGTGAGAGCAGAGGGCAGAGTGAAACCAGAAATGTGTTATAAAGTTTAAGTAAATATATTGTAAAAATGAAAGTGAATGCAGCAGTTGAGGGCAGGAGAGTGAGGCACAAGAACGGAACAGTGACCTAAAACAAAATAATTATGTCAACTAATTTTAGAGACTCATATGGCTAAAGGATATCAGATTCTCAGTTCAAGTCAGCAATTCTTTTATTTGTTCTCAGTTTTTCATAATGTCTTAATACTAACTCAGTTGTCTTTCGGTGTCAAATAAATTAACATTCCCTTTGTCTTTGTACTATGAATGTTAATCCGCTTTAACGTCCTCCATGGTGTTTCCTTAAAAAAAAATGATGGTAGGGTGCTTCATTAATGTCTCTAAAACTGCATTTTTTACTGAAAAATAGTTGGTTGATTGTGTTCCTCTGCTTCGGGATTGTAAGTTGATTTTTGCTATATCAATATTGTAAACCATCATTATAGCAACTATCGTCATACAACATCACCTTATAATATTATGGTAAAAAGGGATATATCAAAGCCAAGCTTCAAACCTGATATTTTTTTACCTGAACTCCTAATGGACCTAATGAACCTAAAATTCATTAATATTAAAAATAATAATAATTTTATTTTTACATATCTAAACCCTTCGAGATCATACCTCGAATCCAACTTTCAAGTTTTTCCACCAAAAAGCCAAGCCTAGACCTCAAGTCGAGCTTCAAGCTTAGTTTCCCGAGCCCATCGAGTTTGAGTTTGGGTGAGCCAATCCTTAACAATCCAAGATTCAAGTTAGGGATGTTCGGATTTAGCTAGGCTAATTTGCCTCCTCTGTGCAGTGCAAAACCAACTATTTTTAGTTTCCACCGACACACAGGTTTAATTGACTTTACCAGTCAATTGACATGTTTTCCAAAGACAAAGCCAGCAATGTCAACACATTGCCATTTCGTATGCCATACATGCTCAAATATTTTATTATTTTTCAGCTCTTTTTCCATTTTTATTACAAGAGAGTCAAAATTTATTAGAAAAGAGTCGAATCCAAAAGCAGAAGTACAGCAACTGTATTACGATCAGAGTGGCTATAACACAAGACAACCTAAACAAGCCAAAGTAAACATCCAACTCAAACGTATACAACAAACAGAAGCAAGTTTATGGATCTGGTCATGAAATGAAGCACGATCTAAACACCCAGGCAGCTCATATTTCACCATCCCAGAGTTCTTCAATGTTCCTGTATACGCCATAAGTCTCGTGCACGAACTCGTAGCCTCTCACAAACTTCTCCTGCAGGATCCAAATCAGCAGATTTAATCATCAGAAGACAAACACTTGACTAAAATTTTTTGTAGGCACGACATGATGCATGATTAAGGACCAACAAAGAAAAGGGGATCCGAAGTTGTACACTCCTACTTGCCTGCTCAATTTCAGAGAACTTGGCAAAAAGATCATCTGGGATTGACCAGTCATAGACAGCAAGGTTTTCCTTCAATCTGGACTCAGTTTTGCTCTTAGGGATCACACTGTGACCCGCCTGGAGCCCCCAACGAAGAACCACCTGTGCGGGAGTCTTGCCCAACTTCTCAGAAACCAATTTGGTCACCGGATGATCGAGCACCTTCTTCCTTACGTGTTCTCCGTATTGGGATCCCAATGGTGAATAACCCTGAGACATCAGAATTAACAACACCACAAATGTCAATAACAACTTTAAACTGATGAATATAAGATGGATAGCAGCAAGTATTCTACAGGGGCAACTAAACTCACCATAAGATGAATGCCCTTGGCTTTACAGAATTCGTGCAGCTTTGGTTGCTGCCACACGGGGTGCAACTCCACTTGATTCACAGCTGGAGGAACGCGAGCTACGGCCATAACATCTGCAAGCTTCTTGGAAGAGAAGTTAGCAAGACCGATAGCCTTAGCCTTTCCAGAATCATAGAGGCCCTCGAATGCCTTCCATGTGGCGGGAATGTTAGGAGTCGTCAAGCTCTCGGGAGCAAAGGTGATGGGGCCCTTCTTGTAGCTGACTGGCCAGTGAATCTTCACAAAAATTCACAACAATAAGCGATCATCCAACAGACATTTCAATTCAAAACCAAAGCAAGATCACTGAAACAAACATATAATTGTCAGAGAAAAGATAATGTTAAGAACATACCAGGTACAGATCAACATAGTCAAGCTGCAATTCCTCCAAAGTTTTGTCCAGGGCGGCCGGCACATCCTCGGGCAAGTGATCAGCACCCCTGAACATCATTTTAGAGCAATCAGATAGGAGTAGATTTCACCAAGGGAATTACCAGCGTAGACAAAGTTTATCTATTTCTATCAACCGTTTCAGATTTCTTAATCTCCGTTTCAGGTTTGAATCAAGAAGTTAAAGGTGAGTTGATTGTAATTACAGATTAGTACCAGATCTTGGAAGTGATGAATATGTCCTCCCTCTTCACTACGCCCTCAGCAAACAATCTCTTCAAAGCTTTACCAACCTACAGAGGACACAAAGCTTTCCTTCGATTAGGTGCGACTCTAAACTAAATTTAACTCAGGGAGGCAGATACAAAATCATCAGAACTTGAGCGCATTTTCAAGATCATTCACCTCCTGCTCGTTGCCGTACAAAGCAGCGCAATCGATGTGGCGATAACCAATCTGCAGCCATGCAAATTTCCATCAGTTGACCAAAATCAATCGACCAAAACCCGAGACACAGATTTTGCAGACAAGTTCAAACAACCCATACCTTAACAGCAGTGACGATGTCCTCCTCGACGGTAGCATAACTTCCCAACCCAACCCCGGGAACCTTAGCTCCGGTGTTCAACTGGAAGTAGCTGAGATCTTGAGCCATTTTCGATCGGAAAAAGTGGATCTTGCAGATGAAAAACTGGTTTTTTTTTGTCGAATCAATTGCTGAAAAGGGTATGGATTGAGTTCATTATATAATGTTCTTCGACCGAACATTTACGCTGGCGTTCAACTCTGGCGGGCTCTGAGACTCGTTTTTTCACGGGAAGCTTCGACAAATCGGAGATTTCACGCAATTGTTTACTGGAACCGAAGCGAGGTCTGACGTTGACTTGGACAAGTCCAGTTTCAGATCTTTGTGGAATTGTTGAATATGTTTAAATTAGGAATTTTGGTCCCTAGGCTAGACGTAAACCTACAATGTGGTACCTAAATCAAAATGCTTCTCAAATTGATGCTTGAGCTTTATGCCAAATTGATTTAATCGAATGTCCTTATTTTCATGAAAATGAATATTTTATAAGGAATTCGTATCCCTCTCCCGTACATGAAAATTAATGAGTTGCTTAAATTTAAGTATGTATAGCAAAAAAATGGTCTCTTCACTCCATCTTGTTTATAACATTTATTGTAGTGGGGAATTACATTGCGTAAAATTTCTAAATTTTTTCCCATTTTTGCCCATGACATGAGCATGTCAATATCTAATTCTCACTTTTCAAACTTTAGTGACTCCATGAAAATTTTATTAAAGCTTTAGCTTTGAGGTTACTTCGTAACTTTTACTTCTAACTAGCTACCCAAATTTACACACAAATCTACCAGGGCTGCCCATCCTCTGTGGTTTTCTTCAACGCCGCTTCAATTTCCTCTAGACGATTCGATTTCGCTTTGATTTCCTTTGTCTGATTTGATTTTTCTTCGATTTCAATTCAAATTCCGCTTCTATTTCCTCTAGCTGATGCTTTCCTCCTTTTGCTTTGAAAATCAAATCTGGCTTTCCGAATGATTGATTTGGAGCTACCGAACCTAGGCAAAGAACGAGATTGGTTGCCTCCTCATTGACGTCTCCTAATTCCGATTTCAATCTCTGCCTCGATTCCGATTTTGATTTCCACTTCGATTCCCGTTTCAATCTCCATCAAATCCGGGTGAAGAACGAGATCAGCCGCCACATCATCAGCGCCTCCTAATTCGTATCTCTGTCGAATATAGGCAAACAGCTGATAGCCGAAGTGCCCATCACCTTCTGGGCCCCCAGACTTGGACAAAGTACCAACCTCGGTAAAGAAACTACCTACCGAGGAAAGAAAGATGTGCGACCCCCCTAATCTGACCTCGACAATCCTCCACTCCAGGAAATGACAGTGCCAACCTCGAGGGGGCGATTAAACCCTCCTCAGGAGAAGAGGTATCCCCAAGGAAGACCACCATCAAGAAATGTGCTCCTGTGAATGCTAGAGCAACCTCGGGAAGTACGATAGGAGCAATTAAGGAGCCTTTGACACATCCTTAACAAGTCGTCCCGAGACACGTTCTGACACGCCGCTTGCAGGGACACGCCTCTCGCAAGGACACCCTAGTACGCCACTCTCGGGACGCCTAGGCTCCTAGCCTGGCGGCCTATGATCTGCTGGACGTCCCCTCGGGTCCCGAAGACGCAGATCCTATCCCACCGAACATGTGTCACGATCTGGGATGGCCACACGAGGAAAACTACTACTGTTCGCTCCTCTATAAACACTCGGAAAACACCCCAGGTAAAGCAGATCTTGCAAATACTAGAGACCTGACTTCCCCACCACCTATCACCTCTCTATCTCCCAAATACTGACTTAGGCGTCGGAGGCTCCTCCCCGGAAACATACTTCGAGGACCTCCTAACCTTTGTTTTCCAAGCATTTCAGGTACCCTCCACTGAGAAACCTCTTCCTCAGGCGCTCTCCTCCACCAGAAGTCCCCCTCGACTGTACCATGACACATGACGAAACTGCCACCGGGCACCAACAGCTAGCATCAATCTCCGTTGAACCGAGGCAAACACCTAGCCTCGATCTCCATCGAACCCATTTCGATCTCCGTCAAACCTAGGCAAACATCAAGCCTTGATCTCCGAACGAACACTTGACGAAAGAGAAAGGCAGATGGATGAGAATACCCAATAGAGTTCAACGATGAGAGAAATCAGTGGGCAGTGGTAACGATGTGCGTGGGTTGGGGTAGGGGTGATGTTCTGGGATTTTTGGTGTAATCAAGAAGGGATGAGTTTAATTTTTTTATTTTTTTGTTGGCTAGAGAGTAAATTTAGTTAAAGATGGGGTAAATCAATAAACACAAAAGTTGGGACAAAATTTTTTATAAGAGAAGCCTAGGAGGACAAACAAGTATTTTTCTTCTTTTCTGTAGAGGGGGTAAGTGAGTGTATGTTAGTTTAGGTGTTTTAATGGATGCTAACGCCGGAAGGGGCTTTGGGTAGGTTTTACCGAAACTTGAGGGGGTTAAGGTAGATTTCTGAAAATGGGGGTAAAACTGTAGATTTGGCCAAACATAAAAAAAAAATTGGTAATTTTTCCTAAAAAGATTTACTAAATAAAGAAATGGTTTAAATATTTTTAGGACTATTGAAAATAGTAATTATTGTAAGGAAATTGATACCCAAGAGTGTGAAATAAGCAAAAGTAAACTCTAGAGTGAAACTCTCAAATAAAAAATGATCAACAGTCAAATTACTCTCATTAGATTTCTCCAAAAAAAATCAAGGGCGCTTTCTTGGTTCTGTCGTAATTAAATAGTAATTCTTAAATAATAATAATGGTCTGACGCAATTTTTTTAATACTAGTACTATTAGTGATACATTACTTTTTAAATCATAGCATATCCAAAGGTGAATCGTGTCACATACCCAATTTTCTAAATAAATAAATAAATAAATAAAGTAATATTTTAATCAAAATATAATTATAAATTGTTTGTTTATTCTAATTATTTTAATGATAACGTTACTGATATATACAATATATAAGTAAAATGATATGTTATAAAAAGACATATTAAAATGGAACATGTTAAGGAAAAGACAACTGTAAAAAATCCCTTATCCCCGATATATAAAGTTAAATATATATATATATATATAACTAATAATATTTCATCGATATCTAAAAGAAATATATATATATATATATATCAATTATATTTTTCATTTTATACTACTAATTTTTTAGCCATACGATGTATGAGTCAATTGTTTTATATATATTCTAACTGTATATTAATAACATCCAAAAATAAAAAAAAAATCAGAAAATCTTAACAATAGAAACTCATTTGATACATTGAATAAATTTAAATAATTATTAATAATTATTTTTATTAGAAAAAATAAATAAATGCATCATTGCAATAAATCTAAAATCTAAAAAGTGAATGAAAAAAAATATTTTTTATTTTATAGAGCAATGACTATTAAATTATGGAATATTGTTATAAAGAAAAGCATAAGTTGATTTTAATTTTCTTGTTTAGTTAGTGAAACTTGCTTTAACTATTTATCTTCTCCTAAAAATTGGGTATGTACATAGATTTGGTTTACGTAGTGTTTCAACCAATTGTTTATTATAAATAATTGGTTATTGTGAATATGAAGATTTAGGTAATTATGAGTTTCTTAGCCAGTTTTTAATTAAATAACATTGACTTATTTGTCAAACTAATCTAATTATGGAACCTACAACCAAATAACACAAGATAAACAACAACACTAGTCTCAAAACTCATTACCGTTTAACACTAATCTTAGATATTTCAAGAAACTTTAAGTGTTTCTAAGAGTTCAATGTTTATTTCTACAAGTTATATATAAGTCTTTGTTATAGTTAGTAAATAGAGTTAATTGTATCTGTAGCCCTAAACGTTTTATTATTGTAACGTTTTTTATACTAACCTCGACTTGTTACATAGAAAATCGTTAATCTTATTAAAGTGTTTTATTTAGACGCTTTTGTTGACAGCAAGCACAAACCACCATCTTCACATTTGCCACACTTCTTGTCCCTCTCAAGCCATAGACCACTGCTGCCACAACATTTTCTTACTTTTTTTTCCTTGCTTTCTTCATCCTCACCAACAAGCATTAGATTTTCTCTTTCACCCATAGGTCACAAATCGGATTACCAAGTCTCTAATGGGTCACGATTGGATCTTTTTTTCCTCTTTCAATCTTCAACTCCCGATGGCGGTGGTTTGGGTTGCATTTTTCATAAACAGCAGCTAAAAGGCTCGATTTGGTTGGATTGGAGGTTAGATTAGATGTAGTAGCAGATCCAGTTTTGTTTCTCATAATTGACAATGATTGAGGGCGGCATACGACTTTCAGAAAATAATGGATCAAGCTTTAGGAATGACCATCGGTGGTTTAGGAAGTGGTGAAAGATCATGATAACCCAATCAATAAAGGTTGGTGGCAGGATGAGATGGAGGAGCGTTAATGTCCAAGTTGGCTCAACCTACTCGGGCCTTAATACACCATCTCTTTCTCCTCTTTAGTCCAATCCAGCTTCCCTCACCCGCAATCCAACTCTTCCAAGTAGAAGATATTCTTTCCCATAGTGTCATCCCTTCCTCCACCTGCTAGGAACTCTTCCAAGCTTAGCATCGGTGCTAGTGGATTTAAGGCTTTAATGCTTATTGGTGAGGGTGGAGAAAACAAGGAAGAAGAGGAAGAAGATGTGGTGGATAGCAAGGACAATGGCCGAAGAGGGACAAGAATAATGGCAAAAGTAATGATGGTGGTTGGATTGTTAAAGGGAAAATTTTCAAGGTTTTTAAAGCAAAAGAAAATTTTTTAGGGGTTAAACTAATTTTTCTCATTTTTTCCATCCAACTTAATGCTTGCCATCAATGAAATAATCTAAATGGAACACTTTAATAAGGTTGGGGATTTTGTACACAACAAAATGAGATTAGGGTTAAAAATGACACGATAAAAAAATGTTACAGGTCACTGATGAAATTAACTCTTAATTAATTTGAACAATTAGAAGTTAAAAGAGAATGCGACTCAATCTTGGCTATAGAAAAAATGAGAAGAAAATTTATTTTAGTAGAAAGAGTGCCAATTTTCAAATAACAAAGGCACTAGATAGAAAATCAACAAAATTCAAAAAATTATAAGTTTTTAATGAGTTTTAAATTAAATAACATAAGCTTATTTGTTAAACTAATCTAATTATGGATCCTACAGTGAGATGACACAGGGTAAACAACAACATAAGTCCCAAAACTCATTAATGTTTAACATTAGTCTTAGATGTTTCAAGAGACTTTTAGGGGTAATAAAATTTTAACATTTTATTTCTACAAGTTATATGTAAGTCTTTGTTATAGTTAGTAAATGGAGTTAATTGTATCTATGACTCATAACCTTTTATTATTGTACCATTTTCTTTGCACTAACCTTGATTTGTTATGTAGAAAATCCTTAGTCACTTTAAAGTGTTCTATTTAGGCGCTTTTTTTGATGGCAGACATTAAGTTGGATGGAATAAATTGGGAAAATTAGTTTTAAACCCATATTTCCATATAACAATCTAACCATTATCTTGACGTTCGCCACACTTCTTATTCCTTTTAGGCTATAAATCTCCACTACCCACAATCTACTCTTCTTTTTTTTCCTTGCTTTCTTCACCCTCACCAACAAGCATTAGATGTAATACCCCTATATCCCATATGGGTGAAATGTGCGAAACCTTATGTGGATATATAGGCTCAAGTTCCAAAGCACGAGCACCTAACGCTTGTTATTTTTCAAAAGATAGCCCATATGGTATGGGTAGATGTTTCATTAACCAGATATAGACTTGAGTTATTACAGATGGTATCAGAGTTAAGTTTGGTTCAAAGTATGTGGTTGAGTCCACCAGTATGAGATGAGGGAACTTCCTTATACTGAGAGTACATTCATAAGTACCTAGCGCTTATCCTCTTCTAAAAGATAGCCCATGTGGTGTGGGCAAGTGTTCTATTGGCCGGTTCTAGACTTGGGTCATTATAGATGGTATCAAAGCCAACTCGGGACCACAATGATATGACATAATGGGTGTGCACATGCATCGTCTACTATAACTGATCCTAGATTTGAGAGGTTACTTAGCTAAGGGCTAAGTAGTCCGATTAGAGAGGTTACTTGCTCCAAGTGATCATGTAACTTGAGATACCCCAACAAAGACGTTGGGTACATAAGGGAGTAGTTTGTAACACTCCCATATCCCACATAGGTGAAATGTAGAAAGCTTTATATAGATATATAGGCTCAAGTTCCAAAGCATGAGCACCTAGCGCTTATTCTTTTCCAAATGATAGCTCATGTGGTGTGGGAAGGTGTTCCATTACCTAGTTCTGGATTTGAGTTGTTATAGATAAAATTGTAACACCCTCATATCCCACATGGGTGAAATGTGATAAGCCTTATGTGGATATATAGGCTCAAGTTCCAAAGCACGACTACCTAGTACTTGTTTTTTTTTTCAAAGGATAGCCTATGTGGTGTGAGTAGGTATTTCGTTAACTAGTTCTGGACTTTAGTTATTACAGATTGTATCAAAGCCAGGTTTGGTTCAAAGTATGTGGTTGAGTCCATCAGTATAGGACGGGGGAACTTCTTTATACTGAGAGTTCATTCATAAATATTTAGCATTTATCCTCTTCTAAATGATAGCCCATGTGGTGTGGGCAAGTGTTTCGTTGACCGGTTTTGGACTTAGGTCATCACATTATATCTTCTCTTCCACCCACCAGTCACAAATCGGGTTAACGAGTCACAATTTGGTCATGATTGGATCTTTTTGTTCCTATTTTGATTTTTAATTCCCGATGAAAGTAGTTTAGGTTGTGTTTTTCACTGGCGGCAGCTAAAGGCAATAGCAGATCTGCTCTTGCTTCTTATAATCAATAGTGATAGAGGGTGGCAGATGACTTTTGAGAGGCATGACAAAAGGGATTAGGCTTTGGGAACAACCGTTGGTGGTTTGGGAAGACGACAAAGGACAACGATGGCCAGATCAACAAGGGCTGGTGGTAGGACTAGATGGAGCAACGTCAATGTCCAGGCTAGCCCGCCATCATCCTCCTTGCCTATCCAGCCCACCTCGAGCCTCAATACCCCATCTTTTCTTCCCTTTAATCTTGGCCAACTTGCCTCCCCCATAATCTAACTTTTTCCATCAAAATATCTTCTTCGCCCCCACAGACGTCATTCTTTCCTCCATTCGCTAGGAACTCTACTAAACATGACATTAGCATTAGTGGATTCAAAGCTTTAATGCTCATTAGCAAAAGTAAAGAAAGCAAGGAAGAAGACAAAGAGGAGGCAGTGGAAGGTGAGGACGTTGGCCGAAGAAGGACAAGAACTATTGTAGAAGTGAAGATGGTGGTTGGATTGTTAAATGAAAAATTTTTAAGGTTTGTAAGATAAAAGAAAAGCTTTCAGAGGTTAAAGCTAATTTTCCCCCATTTTTTTCCATCCAACTTAACGCTTGCCATTAATAAAAGAGTCTAAATGTAACACTTTAATGAGGTTGAGGATTCTCTACTCAATAAATTGAGGTTAGGGTAAAAAATGGCACAACAATAAAAGGTTACAGGCCGCATATACAATTAACTCTTATTAACTGTGAATAATTACAAGTTAAAATAGAATGCAAATCTATCTTGGGTATCAAGAAAATGAAAACAAATTTTAGTAAAGATAATGCTAGTTTTCAAATGACAAAGGCTCTAGTTAAAAACTCAACAAAATTAAAAAAATTATAAGTTTTTACTGAGTTTTAAATTGAATAACAAAGGCTTATTTGTTAAACTAATCCAAATATAGAACCTCCAGCAAGAAAAGATAAGATAAACTATAATGTAAGCCTCAAAACTCATTACCTTTTAACACTAATCTTAGATCTTTCAAGACACTTTTAGAGGTACTAAAATTTTAGTATTTATTTCTATAAGTTATATATAAGGCTTTGTTAAGTTAGTAAATGGAGTTATTTGTATTTGTGGTCTCTAGCCTTTTATTGTTGTCCATTTTCTAACAATAACCTCGATTTGTTGTATAAAAAATTCATAATCTTGTTGAATTGTTCCATTTAGGTCATTTTGTTGATGGCATGCATTAAGTTGGATTGAATAAATATAGAATTCCTACAGAAACCTTGAAACTTTTCCATCTAACAATTCAACCACCATCTTCATGTCTACCACACTTTTTGTCTTTCTCTGGCTAGACACCTCCATCACCTATGCTTGCTTTCATCACCTTCGCCAACAAGTATTAGATCTTCTTTTCTGTCCACTGGTTGCAAATCGAGTTAAAAATCATGATTGGATCTTTTCTTGTAGCTTCAATGTTTTACTCCTAGTAGTGGCAATTTAGGCTACATTTTTCACAAATGGTAGTGAAAGCGCTAGGGCTTCTCAGAATTGACATCGATAGAGGGCAGCAAACCACTTTCGGTGGGGTGTGAGAAGGGCGATTAGGCTCTAGGAACAACTATTGACATTTTGAGAAGACAGTGAGGGACAATGGCAGCCAGATCAATGAGGGTTGGTGACGGGACAAGACGGAGCAACGTCAGCATCTAAGCCAACCCATTCATAATCCTTCCCACCCACCTAGCTCACCCTAGGTCTCCATCCTCCATCTCTTCCTCCCCTTTTATCCAGTCTAACCCACTTCCCCCATAATCCAACTCTTCCAGCCAAAAGATATCTTTCACCCTTGTGATGTTGTTCCTTCCTACACCTACTAGGAACTCTGCCAATCATAGCATCAGTGCTAGCAGATTTGGGCTTTAATGCTTGTTGGTGAGGTGAAGAAAGCAAAGAAAAAGAGGAAAAGGCAGCGATCGATGGGGGGGAAGGTGGCTAGAGAGGGCAAGAGTTGTGGCGGACGTGAAGATGGTAGTTGGATCAAGATGAAAAAATTTCAAGGTTTTTAAGGTAAAAGAAAAGTTTTCAATAGTTAAAACTAATTTTTTTTCCTTTTTTTTTGTCCAACTTAATGCTTGCTGGTGATAAAATAGCCTAAATTGAACACTTTAATGTGGTTGAGTTTTATTTTTTTTTTACAACAAATCAAGGTTAGGATAAAAAAAATGGCACAATAAAAAAAGGTTAGGCACATGCAGTTAACTTTTAAATATCAACAACTAGATTTAAAATAGAATGCGACTCTCCTAGGTAATGGAACGGACTACTTCGATGAATAAAAAAAGTTACTTGCTTACCAAGGGTTTAGAATCTAATTGATGTTGTGTTTCGGCAAAAAAAAAAAAATTTGATGTTGTGCTGGCTAGTTGGTTTATTCGTATTTACTATAGTGAAGGCAAGGCAATTGGTTAAATTTTTTGTCCATTTAGCTTTGTTTCTGAAAAGTAAACGCCAATATTATAACATTTATGTTAGTCAGTTAGACTACATTTACATGTAAAACTAACCAGAATAAATGGAATATATGGCAAGTTTTAGGTCTTCTACTGAAATTTTGGAAGACTTAAAAAATTCCGTGTCAGTATCCCGAGCATAAACTATTAATTTCTCGTCATTTGAGATAAGATGAGTTGCTTGTGAGCTGTGACGGGGACTTGGTGTCACCGTCAATTGGAATTTATAACATTACCCTCGCTGCAGGTAATAAAGGTCCCTACCAATTTGTCGCATACATTGTATCTGGTCAAGATGATATATGGGCAAATTTCGAAAACGCTCCCCCCCTAAGGTTTTGGGTAATAAGCCCCTATTTGAGTTCCCTCCTAAATTATACTTCCGTTGATGCTAGTAAATGGAAAAAAAATATTTTTTTACATTGTTGGACAAATTTTGATTCAAATTATTATTAAGTAGATTAAATGGGTATTGTAAAAAAATTTGATTTTAGCAAGGGGGTTTGAGTTGGACCTAACAAAATAGGAGTGGCTCTTTGGCCTCATTTAAGTAAAAGATATAATTTGAGCATATTATTTTTTGCAGAGTTCAATAGTATATTTTGTTAATAGATTCAGCATGGTCTACCCTTCTTGAAAAGGACTTTTCAACATTAAGAAACAATTTAGGAGTTTGAATTTTTGAAAAATTTGAAAAATTTAAACGTTGAAAGGAGTACAAGTGCACAACTTTCGGTCATTATCCTGGGCAAAAACTATTGATTTCGCCTCCGTTGGCATAAGCTGCTTGTGGGTTGTGACTTGTGAGGGCAATGTCGTGTCATCGATTGAAATTTATAACAATCCCTAGTAATTTGCCACAACCATTGCATGTGGTCAACATTCAGGTTCGATGGGTAAAGGTATGAGGTTTTCGGGATTTTTGCCTGATGGTTAAAGTGTAGGTAACACTGTTAGGAGATTTAAGGTTTGACTCTGGTAGCTGGCCTCCTTATTTTTTCTTAAAAAAATGTTACACAAAATTAGTTCAGATGTCTTATAGATAAAAAAAAACTAGCATTTCAAATCCATTACTTTAAATATAATATCTCTTGCATTGTATACTTATAAACATGTTTTTGACTACAGAAAAAAGGATATGATTCCCTACTTACAATTTTTCTTTTTAAACTTGTTATGTGAGAGTTAGAATCAAAACTATTATAACTTCATACTAATTGCTGATTGGTTGTCGTTTATGAACAGTACTTTTTTTCTTTTTTGTAAGTAATGGTCTAACACTCTTCCAACCCCTATAGATTTCTTTTCTTCAATTTTGATCACTAAATTGTTTCATTTGATGATCAAGCCTTTAGATAGTATGAGGGTAATGGCAAGGTTGACAGATCTGTAACTTTGAGGACTGAAGCTGCTAGAGACAAAAACTAGAATAACTTTCTCCATCTTTTACCTTTTTGGCATTTTTTTTTGCCTAAATCCAAATTCCAACCTTTTAGTTACAAATTTTTTTCATTTTAGCCCAAATTTTCTATTGTCGTCATTTCTCCCTTTTTGCTTTTTTTTTTGCATTTATTTATTTATGATCAAAATAAAAAGTCAGAGAATATTAGGGAATAGTTTTAGAAGCTAGTTGATAGACTAGCAGCACTTTTTACTGAGGCACCACCAAGATAGAGCAACGATAGAAAGATTTTCATCATATACTGAAGTTGCTAAACTAGTCGGAGATGATCTCTACTAATAGATAATGAGCTCGAAAGTGCTTGTAACACTTACGAATAGTGTATGAGTATAGTAATTATCCTCATATCCTAGGATGTTGTAAATGTAACTACTCCATTGACAGCGTAAAGCTTAGTTGCCAGCGCAAATTCACACTAAAGAATAAAAATTCTATGACTATGTCTTTGAGGGGCATTGATACCTAGCCATATTCATGTAGCTACACCTATCCCAAAGTTATTATGCCATGCCCCATCTTTCACAAAAATCTCTGTTTGATTTTGATTACATCACCAAGAGTGGCAAATAGTAGGCGGGGAGTGAAAAGGAAAGTGGGAGAATCTTCGTTGGTAATATTTCCATTTGCTTCATTGACCTAAAACTTTACTTTAACTTTTGTTTCAATGTTAAAACATCACCTTTTGTTACCTTTTATTAGGGATAACAAAATTTGACTTGACTCTCAATAAGCTAACCTGACCTACCTAAACCCAATAACCTGACTCGACTCAATTTGACCAGAAAAATCAATGACCTAAGCTTAATTGTACCTAACCTGACCTGGACCATAACCTGATTGAAGTAAAACTCAATAAAATTTGAACCCAAATGACCTAGACCCAAAGTACCAGAACTCAAGTGACCCGAGCCTGAATTGGACTGAATCTAAAATGACCCAAACCCGAGCTCGAGCTTGACATAACTTGAAATTGAAGTGACCTAATGATTAAACCCGATATAACCCAATTTTAATCTAAATCAACATAAAATATATGCTCGGCAGAAACTTAAAAAATATGATTTTATATATGTATATATAAAACATTATTAATCTAAATTGTACATCAATTATAATCACCTAATTTAAGAAACTTAAAAAATACTTTAAGAATATTTTTTGTTTAGTGATCTTATGGAATTTGAAGAAATAATTAACAAAATAAGTTATTTTGTTTTGTTTAGGGCTCCTCTAGGATTTATTGGTTTAGGGGTCTTAATGATTTTACGAAGTCTTAAATTTGGCAATCTCATCAATAAGGATTAACTAAGTTTGACAATCTTAATGATCATAGTAATAAACTTTCTAGCTGTCATGGTAAAAAAGAGATGCTAATTAGCTATATTTAATTATGACATGATGTATATGAAGTGGATAGGAGAAGGCAAAACAAGGCAAGTGTGTTGTTGTTGTTGTTGTTTTTCTTTTATAATAAAAAAAATATTAGAATAAAGAAAGAAAAAGTATAAACGATAAAGATAAGCTACAAAGCATAATCCTATAAAGCTACTAAATCAAACTATGATTCTTTATAATCAAATTTGATAAACTTGAAAACTAATTCAACAATTCATAAATTAAATTTCAAATTGACTAATTTGAAATGTTTTGAATTATGATATTTTCTTAAAGTAATTATGTTTAAAATATTTGAAATATTTTGAATTATGGTATTTTAATAAAGTAATTATATATTAATATATATTTAAAATTTTTACATTATTTTTTGTCTAGTTAAACCATAACCTTGACCATGAACAATAAATATAAACCCTAAACCCTAAACCTAAAACCTAAACCTAACCTAAACCTAAACAATACACCCTAAATCATAACCCTTATCCTAAATCTTAACTTTATTCTTTTACTACCTTTTATATTTAGTAAGTCTCATATTTGAGAGCATCCATATTTTTAGAAGTATCAATATTTAGTAAGTCGAACTTTCATATTTAGTCAGTCTCATATTTGAGTTGTTCCAAAAACAAGTTACTTTCATATTCAGCAAATTTGATGACCTTTGTAAAGGCTTTCCAAGTACTTCCACTAGTTCAAAGTCAACGTAAAAAAATGCCAAGTTAGTTTTCCTCAAATAAATTTTATTATGTAATAAAAGCAAGATAAGTAAAGTTAAGTTGGGTTCCAAAGTGTAATTGGCACCTAAAGGGCAAATGGGCAAAATGGGAATTGTGGCCCAAGTCAGCGACATGACGTTAGTTTCAATGAAATTAGGTTCATGCAAGTGTGTTTAGATAAATAAGTTAAGACCATAAGTGTTTCTAGTCATTTGAACCAAAAGAGAAAGTTAAGAGTGAAAAATACACTAAGTGAAAAATTAAGCTATTATGTTTTATAATGACTTAAGTGGCTTGAGGGCAAAGTGTGTGGGTAAGACAAACTTTTCTATGGAACTAAAGAGTGATGGCGTAGGAAGAGTTTAAGTGGCCTAAGTGAATCAAAGCTAAGTTTGAGGGCCAAAGTGACAATTAGAGAAGAAATGAATTAAGTGAGAGTAATTGGTTATATAATTAGA
This sequence comes from Aquilaria sinensis, assembly GCA_005392925.1. Lineage (NCBI taxonomy): Eukaryota > Viridiplantae > Streptophyta > Magnoliopsida > Malvales > Thymelaeaceae > Aquilaria > Aquilaria sinensis. The sequence goes on from SMDT01003291.1 coordinate 153,659, forward strand.
GGAGATGGAACTATTCATCATCTCATTCTTCCACCATTTTTGTTGCTGCCTCTTCTCCATAGCTCATACTTATCAAATCTCCCAATCTACCCAAAATTCCATGAAAATTGAAAGTCCCAAACCATCCCAATAAGCCCTTAGCTCATCTTTGATGTATTTGGTATATTCAAAGTTGTTCTTGCAAATTTTTTGTTCAAACCTTAAGGTAAGTTTCTATGATCCTTGTGCGTTAGTTCTAAGCTTCTTAAATGGTTAGAAATGGTCTTAATTTCATGCATTTGGTGTCCAATTTGGTTGAATTCAAGCTTGGAACTTAAAGGAACTCCATTGAGCTCATGTGTGCTTGTTGCTTACTTTTTACTTTGAGGATGATTTGAGGTAAGGGATGTAAGTTAATTTAGCTCAAATAATACATAGAAATATAGTATTACAAGTTAAAATAAAGTAGAAACAATACCCATGTGAATTGGATGTAAGGGTTGAAAGATTAAGCAAGTTTTGTGCAAGCTAGCATATGGTCGTGAAATGCTGGAAAAACATTGGCAATACTGATGAATACTTGTAAGTGTATAGTTATTAAGGGTTTAAATCATCATTATACATTTTTAGTATGATTAATTTTTCTAATTTGAGTAGTTATTCCATCGGGTTACCATTTATGCATATTTAATGTTCATATACATATTTACTATTCATACACAGAGTCACTATTCACCGTATTTCATTGTTCATATGCGGGTTATTATTCATCCATATTTATAAAATATGTTATATAATTGTTTTTTATGTAGGTGGATAAAATTACAACATCTCACAATTTTTGGACAAATGATCAGGGTCTCAGACATTTACAATTTTTAGTTTGTGGTCCAATTTAATTGAGAGATAGATAAGGCCAAATTTCGAATACAAACAGAATTAGATCTAGCATTCATGCTCTTGGCGATCATTTATGAGAAAAATCATATCTAAAGCTATAAATGTCAAAATTGATTGATTTTAAATTCATCCGAGAGCCAACACATAAATCTTCGACTTTCCTTCACATGCTGAGAACTAGTTTGATCGATTTTATTGCTGAAATCGAGTTATAAATGAAACTATTTGTTCTATAGCGTGGTGAAGAGTAATTTTGGTAGGAAAATCATAACTTAGGCTACATATATTGATTTTCAATGATCAAGCTATTGTTTCAAAGTTAAAGAAGAGATCTACAAATCTCATGCTTTGAGAAAAAGCTAAATCGATGTGTATAGTGGTCAAAAAATCAAAGCAGTTACAGCCGCTTTTGTTGATTTGTATTCACCTACCTTTACTATTCTAACTACCTTTTACTATTTTACCCACTCCAATGCTCTATAAATAAACAGCTTGGGGAGGACAAATTTAAGCTTGTTCTTAGGCCATTTAGAGTTCTTATATCAAAGTTAGCTTTTCTTCTTTGGTTTTGTTTTTGTTTTCAATCCTGAAGCTTTATTCAAGGTGTTTTCTTCATGTTCTTACTTTGATCTTTCAATCTATGCTTATTTCATTTTTATACATATTGTTTACTCTTGTCATAACTAACTAATTTTTCTTTTGCTAAGGTGAAAGGGTGAAGCTTTTGACATAAAAAGTTATGGCTAATGGATCATAATGTTAACGGCATTTACTTTCTTAATCAATTTAACCACCCTCTTTGTTAAATGGGAGTGTTGATTCATCATAGTTGGTCATTGGTACAAAAGCTACTTAATTTCCTCTTTAGAACATGGCTATGCCAGCTATATTAGAATCTTGAGTTATTATGCTTAAAGATTGGCACGATAGATACTTGAACCCATTAGCAAGTATAGGTGCTATAAGATTAATGAAAGTTAATACTAACTCATGCCTAACATTTCTAGAATTTGATTATTAAATTCTCCAATTGGGACTTCCTATATGTGTGGATCCCAATTGAGTAACAAGATAAGCTAAAATTAACCATAATTGATAAAAGTAGATCCCCTAGCCTTAGTTATTTTATATAAATTTGAGTTTTAATCAACATTTGTTCACACATTGCACCAAAACTTTCTTTGTAAAAAATCTACAATTTGTATTTTCTTAATTTATTTCCCTGTGGTTCGACATTCGAACTTGTGAGATTTTACTACTTGCGACAATATACACTTGGGTTATAATTGCTAAAGTGCAGCAAATGCATCACCAATGGTGAGGACGGGTTGCCAATGATGCTCGAGGCAATAAGGGAGTTGGTGAAATTGGCGACTCATCGACAAGACCCAAGCTCCTCAAGATTGATGAACACTAAGAATGTCTCAATTTTTCGGTTATCATCCTTAGGCCATTCTAAGATGTTCCGTAGCCTTGGTTGGGTTTAGAACTCATTCCCAAGTTAAGAATTATGTATTATTTAAATAGTAGCTAAGTGGTGTGGTTAAGGTAGGATAAGGATGGTGGCTAAGGGAGTTAAAGTGCTCAAGTTGTTAAGGAAGCACTAAAGGGATTAAGGCAGATTTTAGATTCTTTGTTGGCTAAAGTGGGAGGTTTTAGACTTTCGGGCAAAGAAAAAGAAACCTAAGAGGATTCCAACCAAACCTTGTGGTTTGGAAAGTAAGCCACTAAGGAGACCTAAGCTAAGCTCTAAGAGCTTGACAAGTTAGACCACATAAGGCAGCTATCCTGTACAATAAGTTAAGGGGAAGACATAGGTAAAAGGGGAGTACGTGATGCTTTTTCTAAGTAGCCCGTTAAGGGTGGGTAAGGGTTGAGTAAATGACTACTTACTCTAAAATGCCCGTAAAAGGACTTCATGAGGTTGGTTAAGTACTAGCATAGGATACGTGAGCTAGTATCCAAATACCTTAATCTTAAAAGCTCACTACAAGTCTAGCACCTGCGGGTGTAAGGAAGTCGTAAGTGCTTTTGCATGTACATATTTCATCCATCCACCCATTATTTGTATTGTTCATTACTCTTATTCTTGTTTCTGGTTGTGTTGTTGGTTGTTTGTTTTATTCTGCATGTTATATATATGCTTGTTGTGCTTTGCATGCTTGCATATGTTCCCCCCTGTAGGTGCCGAATCCCTTACTGAGTACTTTCAAGTACTTACCTCTTAAGTGTTATACAAGTATTAGGTAGGCTAGCTGGGCTTAACAGTTGGTAAGGGGAAGCTGTTAAGGCTAAATTTTATTGGTTAAAAGATAGTCTTTAAGTAAGAGATTTTAAGTTTCTAAGCTTCTTGTAGCATAAGTTAGTACTGACCAAAGTTTTTGCCTTCCTGTTTGAGGCTAAGTGAATATAAGGAAAGTATGACTCATCACTTGAAGTTAGCTTGCTTGGGTGAAGAGCTAAGAAAGGATCTTAGTAGATATATGTTGCTTCTTCTATATGTATGATTTTTTCATACAAAGTGATTACCTCTACTAGTGTCCATTGGTGTATAACACTAGGGTTACATTTGGGTGCATATAAGATTGAGATGTATGCACATAGTTGTTTGTTGAAGTTAAAACAAAAGTTTTACATCTTGACTCGTTTTGGATTGTGTTTTTGTTAATTGCTGTGACACTATTTTTAATGTTATTTTAATTTATTGTTATCGCATAGCAAGGACAATGCATACATATTTTTTATACAGGGTAGGCTAAGTAACTAGTTGCATGTAATGATTTAAGATACTTCACGAGTAATAACAAGGCAATCATATCCTAAATGGGATCGTAGTTCCCTAAGAGCTTACCAGTGGTAGTAAATTCAGGGGCCTGAGACCCTGTTCCGCCACAACCTTAGTAGGCAAATGTCAAACTTACAACATTGATCCTTAAACTTATTAAGCTACCTAAATTTTGAAAAATTTCATTTTAGTTACCCATAATAATTACAACAGAGGTCCTTGAACCTTTCAATTTTTTCACTTTCACCCAAAAATTTATTGAAATTTTGTTACTTACTCACTAATAGTAGACTAAAGTTGCATTTCATAACAAAAGTTAGAAATTGTAGAAAATTCATCGGAACATAATTGTGAAAATTTTTATAAATTTTTTAATTAAACATATTAAAAAATGGAAAATTAACATAAATTAAATTGAACCAAAAATTGAATTCTTTAATTTATATTTTAACAAAAATAAGTGAATCACTTCAATCATTTCAGTCTATGTACGAGTAACTCAAGTAAGCTCAACACCCAACCCAAATCTGGCCAAAAACCTAAATAGCCTAACTTGAAATTACTGGACGTTTATTGACCCCAGATCTAAATAAATCTGACCCAACCCAACTTAAACATGAAATCTACTCAACCTAAACCCAAATAACCTAACATGGACCCAAATTCATGCTAACTTGATTAAATTCAAACCTAAATGTTTTGACCTAAACTTGGACTTACCTAATTGTCATCTCAACCTTTTATAGGAAGGTTATTTCTACCTTGTAAGGGAAAAGTTTGGTCACTATGGTTTGTTTGATTTTAGATATGACTTGGACTGTTCCCAGACTTTGCTCAGGCTTTTTGGATTAAATTTCCAATTCGTGCAATTTTATTTCACTTTTTCTTGTCAATTGTTAAACACCACTTTTAATTGCTAAAAAAATATTCTCCTTGCCCTATTAATCCTAAAACTTTATTATAAAAATTAGAACTTGGTTTTAGCATTGTTATACCTATCCTGGAGAGTGACTTAGAGTAGTCATTAGGTCGTGAGTCAACTGGTTTAACCATCTAGTTTTAGCTCAAACTCGATCACTCGATAAAGGCTCTAGGTTGTGGTCTGACACAAGCTGGGCCGAGTCGAATTTGACAATATTGTATTTTAGCAACATCAAATCTCAAATTTTTTACTTTCATGAAAATTTTGTTCCATCAATGATTAAACTAGTTTTTAATTGCTAGAACTCTAATTTTTCTTCACTTCATCACTAAACATTATTATTTAATTATTATTTTTACATATTTATATTAAATATTTCCATAGGTTGAACCACTGCAATACATTGGACATATAAACCTCTTATGTACTAAATTGAAGTTGACAAATACTGTAAATCTATAAGGCATCTCTATTTTTTTCTTTTTTGCTTTTTCCTTGGTAATGCTGTAAGCTCTCTTTCAGCCTTTGTAGATTTCCTTTCTTTCATTTTATTCCCTAAAATTTTTCATCTAATGAGCAGGTATTTAGAGACAATCTGAGAGTGGTGGTGGTGGTCTTGACAAGTTTTGGGGACTGTAGCTTTCAAAGCGAAAAATTTACTAAATTAGAGTCGGCAAATACTGCAAATCTATAGTGTCATTTTTTTTTGTTTTTGCTTTTTCTTAGGTAATGTTATAACTTTTCTTTCAACCTTTGTACATTTTTTCTTCTATTTTAATCCCTAAACTTTTCCATCTAATGAGCATGCATTTAGAGACAATATGAGAGCAGTGATAGGGTCTACAAGTTTAGGGGCTACAACTTCTAATGTGAAAAATACAAGGAACTTCTCCACTTTTGGTTTCTTTAGCATTTTTTTTTCTTAAATCCATTTGAGCCCATGAGTTATCGATCTTTTTCATTTTAGTCTCTTAATTCTATATGTTTGTCATTTTGGTCCTTTTTTTTTGTTTTGTTTTCTTTTTCCTTTTTGCAAAGTCAATGTTAAACTCTTACTACCTATAGTCTTTCAATTTGCTCTATTGATTCTAAAATTTTACTTTAACTTTCATGCAAATGCTTAAATATCTCCATTTTGCGGAATGGTTATTTCTACCTTTTAAAGGAAAACAAAGGAAAACTTTAGTCACTATAGTTGTTTGATTCTAGCATTGCTTGAACTATTTGCAGACTTTATTTGGACTTTCGGTTTAAATTCCTAATTTTTTTTCATTTATATTAGTTTTTGGTGTCTATGGTAAAACACCAATCTAAGCTCCTAAAATCCTGCATTTTACCCTATTAATCTCAAAATTTTATTGCATAGAGATCAGACTTGATTTTAAGTCAATTTCAAATCTTTTTTTTTTTTAATTTTCATAGAAAAGTTTATTTTATCAATAGTTAAACCCACTTTTTATTGCTTGAACTCAAAACTTTCCTCTCTTCATCACTAAACCTTATTATTTAATGATTATTATACTATATTTATATTAAAAGCTACTACAGATTGAACCAGCACAACTTCAAAATTTTTCTACTTTGCCTTTTTGGTCTTCATAGTTTTCTTTGGACAACTAACCCTTTGATTTGTATTATTTGAGCTCTTAAAATATTGTTATCTGTCCACCAAAGTTATGAATTTTTCTTATTTATGATTAAGTACCCGAATAACAAATTGCCGCCATAACACACAACCAATCCACTTAGTTTTGTAACTGTATTCTCATAAAATTATTCAATATCATAATCTTTTATAGTTAATGAACTATTTAAATTATTTGTTTTCCCCCTCTATAAATCAAGTTTTTATGTTAATTCATTTTTTAAAGGTAGGGACCAATATGCAATTAGTTATAAAGGTATAGGCCTAATATGTAAGAAAATGGAGGTTGAGGACCAATTTGCTATAAAACTACTGGTTTGGCATTTTTTGTGCAATTTAGCCAAGAGTAACCCATGAAGTTAGACCTTCCACTAACTGATCTAAATGAAGCTCATTTAAACAAAGCAACCAAAACCTAGTCTTTTTGCGGTTAAGCTCAGTCGAGAATAGTTGAAATTGTCACAATGACTTCTCTAGCAAAACGTGGAGTGGAGAGACCCATTAGTGTGGTTTAAAGTTTTTGAACATTTTTCACCCATTATTTTTTATGGGTATTTACAGAGCTTAATTTTTATCATATACATTTGAATCAATCTTTGGATTGAATATTTATTGTGTTGCTTCATTTGAGGTTTAATTCTCTGTTCTATTTAGCTCTGTGTTGTGCACATGCTTCTTGTCAATTCCTCTATTTTGGTTTATCATGATTGGAAAACTTTGTCGTAAAGAAGTATGAGTTGTGGAAAACCATTAAATGGTACCACATATATTGTAATATGTTAATTTGTTAAACAAGTAACACTTATATAAAAAATTTAAATAATTAAATAATAAATAGGAATACAAGTACAAGAATTATAAGATAAGATAACATGCAAAAGAAAATATGTGCATGATACACACATATAGTTGTGAAAGCAATGCGATAAACTCTACTATTTTTTATCCTACTAATAAACCACTATAGCTTCTCTTTTCATCCCAATGGAACTCTTCTAATTCGTAACCAGTTAAACACAAGGGACCAAACTTGGTAGGAGAATGATGCCAAAAAAATAAGTGATTTTGTGTCTCATCCTCATTGTGACACAAGTAGCAGTGATTAGGTACATGAATGCTCCGTTGACAGATTTTATACTGAATCCTAAGCCTCCTTGTTGCATGCAGCTACAATATAAAGCAATGCTAATTTGTTAAATAGGTAACACTTATATAAAACAAATTAAATAATTAAATAATAAATAATTAAAAAAAGTAGAAAAATTACAAGATATGATAACAGGCAAAAAAATAGGATACATGATCAACTCTGATACACTAGCTTCCAATGCCAAAGATCTTGTTGTAATTTTATTATTTCAATGATATTTTACCACTCCCCCAAAAGAAAAAAGTTGCATATATAAGTGTTGTGAATGATAATCATGTATAGATGAAAAGTATAAAAGATTGAGAAATTGTACAGCAAAACACATATAAAAAAAAGATTAAAATGATAAAAATATTATTAATTTGTAAGAAAGTACAACATAAGCATAAATTATCTTAAAATATTATATAAATGAAAAAGGTAACACAAGAAGAATAGAACAACCGTTTATATTATTTTTCATGATGGGGTAAAATTGAAACATAATGTGGTCGAATGTGTGAATAACATGGATAAGCCACTATAAGACTATGTTAGAGTATTAGGTAATATACAATTCATAATGCATGGTATATTATAGTTGTAATTTTAACCTTAGATTGCACATGAATTGAGAAGTATAATGTCTAAATCATAGGCACAAGAATTGAAGGCAAAAAAAATTCAAAATTGAACAATGTGTGAGAATTAGAATCACTAACACTCATAGGAGTAACAAATATATGAGATATATAAATTTTAGTAGAGAATAATGAAATAGGAAATGAAAAATAAATAAACATATCATACATTAAAAAAACATAATAGCGTGAGAAGGAATTGAAGCATGTGGAGTAGTGAAGAAGTTTTTGACTTTAGGGTTCAGAGCTGCCAATAAACGAACATATACCATTGTTCTAGGGATCAATGTGAGAAATTCATATTCATAGTAGAAAAAGTGATTATTTTTTGCCTGAAAACATCACTTCTGAGGTTTAGATTTTAAAAATAATATATGTGAAAGAACATATAAATAGTAAAGATTATTTTTATTATTGTGCATAGAAATGTCATTTTTTAGATTACAAAATATGAGTTATGAATAGTTTGTAGGAGAAATAATTTATTGAAAATGAGTAGAAATTTATATCATTTTATATCAATGTCAATATGAGCATAAGGACTTGGTATGTGCATATTTCATTCTAGAAGCCACATTTTACATTCCAGAGGCATCATATTTAGGGTTGTAAATGAATAGAACATTCAATGAACTATTCAATAACAGTTTTGTGGGTGTTTATTTATGTTCATTTATCTAGTTAAATAAACAAACATGAGTAGGATTTCAAAAATTCTTACATCCACTAGGTGGACATACACCCAGTTAAGAAATGTAAAGGATGCAATTATTTTGGGTGAATATGGAAACTAGTTTCGGTTAGGATAATTGCCACGATTAGGTATAAATATGATCCATTTACCTTTAATAAAATATTTAATATGGTTATTATCCATACCAGTTTTGAATTCAGCGATTCTCTCCTTCTTCACCGATTTTATACTTTATTTGACCATTATATCAATTTTTATTTTTCTTTGTTTTTTTTGAAATATTTCTATCATTTCTTTTGTTGCATTCCAATAGTTGGTATAACATGGTTTTAACTTGAAAGAAAGCCCACCGGTTGAAGAAAATTCTATTGGTGCTCAAGGCAAAGAAGACAATAGGAAAGTAAATTGTGTATTTGATGAAGATGAAACTAGCGGTTTAAATGTTGAAAATGGTGGAAAAGGGAAAGAGGTCGTCAACGATTGTGTGAATCCTCTTTCAAATTATTGAAAATACTCGCAATACCTTGGACTAGCACTGTATTATTCTGTAGTTTGATAGTTTAAAAAAGAAAACCACACAACTATATAGATTTTGCCAACAATAACACCATACAACCAATGTATTAATCTAGAAACCCAATGTATTATTCTGGAAATCCAATGTACCATTATATACATTCCTTGTATTAAACTATAAATCCAATGTATTACCCTGGAAATCCAACGTATTATTCTGGAAATCCAAAGTATTTTTCTATACATTCCTTGTATTAAATTGGAAATCCAATGTACTAATCAAGAAATCCAATATATTATTCTATACATTCGTTGTATTAAACTGTTCAACCACTTGATACATATCATAATCAGACCCAAAACCCTAACAATACATTCCAAATGTATCAAACTGAACCACAAATATATCATTCTAAAACATGCTAGGTTGCTACATTGTTCTCATTTAGATCAATACATTTTACACTCATATCCATAGATACTTCACAATTTCACAAACCCACACAATAACATAATCTATTTGATCTATCCTATCCCGTAATGATACCTGTACATAATACACACACAACACTATACACTAAAGCCAGTTAAATTTGTTATGTACTAATTAGATCCAAAACCCCAACAATAATTTCCAAATGTATTAGTCTAAAATACAAATGTATTAATCTAAAAGATCTTGTATTCTACTTTTTTCCCATCCAGATTGACACATTTCACACACTGACTCATACATCTCACACTCAAATCCATACATATTTCAGAATCAGACCAAGAACAATACAACACACTCATAGAACAATACAAACTGAACCCAGCTGTATTTCAAATCAATACAAAAAAAAGGCACAATTAGATTGACAAACACAAACTGAACACACCCACACTACACCAATTTTAGTTTCATATGCAAATTGATGAACCCATTAATTTTTACCAATGAAAAGCACAAATCGCGAATCACGAATTCCCCATATGGCGAACTACCCTTGAGGCACGTGCATCCTCCTTTGTTCCCTTTTGAATGCAGGCCACCGTTGCGTCTTTCATGATGCCATCTGAGATCCACAGTGGCCTCCCCGACGAAGCAATGACAAGACAGTAGAAACCCAATAACAGAGGATCAGAAAAGTGGCTCCAGCAGACAGTGCATTTTTTTGCTCTGGTTTCTCTTTTCGGGGAAGCGAGAATGGATTTTAGGGAGGCATAAATCGTGGGTTTTAGGGTTTTTACACTACTAGGAAGTTATTGTATGTAAACAGGACTCCAAAAAGGGCAATTGCTTGATTATCCCCCAAATTTTTTGCATGTTCCGTCTTTTTTGAAACTCGCTAATGAAAGTTAATTGTTTGGGGACTTAATGGCATTAATTGGTGTATATACATCAGGAGAATATTCTAATATCTTGTAGAATTTTATGTTTGTTTAGGTTAAAAGAATAAGCACAAATAAAATGTCATTTGTTCATTTATTTCATGAAAATTTAATTAATATTTGTTCATTTATTTTTCTGTTTGTTTGTTTGTTCATTCACTCTTTTACTTATTTATTTATTTTTGTAAGTTCATTTATTTCTAATATTTTCTTTTGTCCATTCATTCATTTGTTAGTTTATGTTTGTCTATGTTATTCATGAACATGTTTATTTGCTTAGTTTAATTGGTTCATGACAAATGTTATTGTTAACGAACAAATATAAATGAATATGAATACGTTCATTTACAAACAAACGAAAAAAATAGAAAAAAATGTATTTATTTTCTTGTTCATGTTTGTCTAAAACTTAAATTAATAAACAAGAACAAGGTCCATTCATGTTGGTTGTTTATAGCATAAATCGTACTACATAGCCGCTATTTCTTTATATGTCATTAATTATTAAATGTCAATAAAACCTAAGATATGTAGAACCACCTTATTTGATATATAAAATCACCCAAATTAGTATGTAGATAAAGTCCGCTAGTGTGTCATATGCTAAATTGTCATTCATGGTATAAAATCACTTTCTTTTTCTTAATCAATCAACATTTAATCTATAGAAAATTACTTTTATCTAATGGTGACTAAAATGTCATTTTTGAAACTTGAAAGATATATTCATATGTTTTACAATAAATTAATGACAAATTGTGTACTTTGGAAAGGAAACTAATAAATATTACACAAAAGGTGTAGGAAGATGGGAGTATTTACCTGATTTTTTCCCATACCAAATGGTTATTCATGCTAGTTAGAGGACTAGTTTTTTAACTAGGTCAACTTTACCACTGTCCCAACCCCCAGTGGTGTCCAACTTAGCATTAATGTCCTTATTTTAGTTTGATTGTTTCAACCTGGTTTATAACTTACGCTTATGAATCAATTTAAGAAGCGTTTTCATTTAGGTTCCATATTGTAACTTTAAGTGTAGTCCTGATACCAACAATTTTAATTTAAAGATGTTCTGATGCTGAAGTCTTGGTCAAAGAGCTTAATGGCTCTGCCAAACACTCATTCCATCCATTTGGTGTTGTGATGGAGGACATTAGTAGTTTAGCTTCATCTTTTATGTCTTGCACTTTTACTTTTGTTTCATGATCATTGAATTTTGCTACTCACTCTGTCGCCTATATAGGGCTTTCTGCTGTTGGTGATCTTTATTGGCCTTGCTCGTTTCTTGCATGGTTGGATCCTTCTCTTTCTGAGCAACAATGAATATCTTCATTTCAAAAAAATTTAAACATATTCTTTTTTATATGGTTAGAAGTATTTGCATAAAGTATAACAATTATAAGATACACATATATAAAAAAAATTGAAAAATATCCATTTTTTAAGATAAAAAAATATCCAAATCCGCATTAAGACATTATATGAAAAAAGGGTTTTTTTATAGTTACCCCTAAACTTTAGGTGATATTACATTTGCCTCCCCAAGATTTGAAAATCTACACTTACCACCTATTTTTTTAATGTCGTCGGTCAGTCGCCAGTCAAAATTACAGTTAGTCTCCTTAAATTTATTCTTATTCACAATTACACCCAAAGATTTAGAAATCTACACTTTCTCATGAACTAGCACCCCTGGCCACCCTTTATCCCCCTGATTTCCTCCACCAATCCTTTCTGATCCTAACCCCCTCTATTGCATCGGCATTTCATATGTAATCACTGCCTTTTTGCCAATCAAACCCCCTTTGCCAATCAAATCTCAACATGACTGCCTTCGCCAATTGAACATCAATAAAATTGGATGTTATTATGCAATTTGTTAGCATGCTTTAGTTGGAACTAGAGTAAAATAAAAAAAAAAAATAGAAAACATATGAGAATGAGCAAAGCTCTTGGATAGCCCTTTTGCCTATAGAATAGAAAGGGAGAGAAAAAGAGAGACAAAGGTTCCAACTATTCACTTCCTTGCTTACTACAATCTCTCATATCACAAATCATCACCCAGTCTTTGCTCCACCATCAAAATCGAATTCCCATGGCAATCCCCAATGGATTTGGATGATACTGTCGATGAAATTATTTTTAGAAGCAAGATTTTGCTTGGAAGTGGAGTTGAGTGGGGATGGGATGAAATGGAATGTTTAGGTTTTTTTGCTTGATTTGGTGGTGGCTTGCTCGGCCAAAAAATTGTTGAACTAAGTGCAAACACGCGTGGTGTTGGTGGGGATTGAATGGGAGGCAGCGTCAGGGGTGGTTAACCAAAAAATGAGGTCAGCCTTTCCCCTTTCGATATCCACTCTACATTGTCTCCCCTTTTGGTGCAATACACATTTGATTGAAAATGAAGATGGCTGAGAAAGCAATGATGCTGACAAGATTGTACTGGAGGTAGAGCCAAAGCAAGTGAATATCTTCTAGCTTTAATTGGGAAGCCTAACTGATGGTGATCGCCATTAGAGGGACCAAATAGAGGGTTCAAATGTGGGTTATTAAGTAGTGTCAACCAAGTTTAACATGCTTTAAATTGACACTCTAGAAGAAATCCAGCAGCCTGATTCATGTGGGTTATATTTAGACAGATTTGTTAGGGGTCAGATTCTGGTCAAAGCTTATGATGGGTACATAAGAATTCATTCAGAAGGTGAAGAAATTGATTTGAAGTGGGTGATTTGTTTCACCATTATCAATTGAGAAGGATGAATCAATTTTGGGATGAAGTGAGCAGGGAGAGGCCGTGAGGTAAGGAGGTTGAGTTTAAATGGGTCGAGATGAGGAGATTAGGTTATTTTGGGGATGATATTAGGGAGAGGGGTGATAGAGCAAGAGGAAGAGGTTGGATAGGGAGATGAGGAGGCATTGGAAATGGAAGATGTGACGGCTCTCCAAGTTAAAGAAAGGTCTTAACCAAGTAAGTATTTATTTTTAGTTTATTTAAGTGTTTTTATTAAATTAAGTACCTCAAGTTAGCACCTTGTTAAGCAAGAAAGGCAAGCTTAACTAAGTAAGTGAGTTCCTAAGTGTGGTTTGGCACCTTAAAGTCAAAAATGGGTAAAATGGTAATTTTGACCTAAGTTAGAAGCATGACTATAATTTTGATGAATTAGGGTCATGTAAGAAAATTTGGCTTAGTTAAGTCAAGACCATTAGTTATCCTAGCTATTAGAACCGTCTTTGAAGGATTTGGGTAAAATGTTGCACTAAGTGTTTATTTAAGCCATTTAGGTCTTAAGTGGCCAAAGTGTCCAAGAGGCCAAGTGTAAGAGGCTTTTGGGCATCCTTTAGAACAAAAGAAAGATGGTTTTGGGTTGAGAGTTTGGTGACCAAATTAAAACAAATGAGAATTTATGGGTCAAGGAGCAAGAGTGGAAGAAGTGTGCCTTAGTGGGGGAGTTAGTATATTTTTGGGTAAGTTGACTTCCCTTGCCATTTGTTTCCTTCCCCAAATTTCGTAGCTTCCTCTCCCCACCAGAATTTCTGCTCCAAAGCTTCCCATTTCTGCAATTTTCCATCAAATTTGAAGGCCCCAAGGTGTTTACAAGAAGCCTCAAGCTTCATTTTGGTGTTCTTGCTTCAACTAGCTCTTTAATGCTTGTTTGGACTTGAAACCTTCGGTAAGCTTCTTGGGTTTTCATGGGCTGGTTCTAAGTTGTTTCCATAGCTAGAAATGGTCTTGGTTTGAAGTTGTTTGGTGCCATATCACGTTGGTTTTAGGTTTGGAACTCAAGAGAGCTTGGTTGAGCTAAGGAGGGCTTGTGCTTTGATTCTTGCTTTGTGGCTGAGTTTGAGGTAAGGGTTCAAGTTAATCTAGCTTAAATAATGGATGGAAATGTAGTATTATGTGTAGGAATGAAGTAGAAACAAGACCCATATGATTTGAGCTTGGGATGAGAAAGTTTGAGCAGGTTTCGTGCAAGATCGCATGCTGTCGTGCAATGCTGGAAAGGCATTGGTGACGCGTTGCCAGTAGCGACGCCATTTTGGTGACGGTGGCAACGCGATTTGGCGACGCGTTGCTGAGAGATGCCAAAATTGTCCGAATTTCAATGCCTTTGGTGACGCATCGCCAACTGCGCCGCCAAGACATATTGCCCCCAAGCTCCGGGCATCCTAAGAGTGTCGCAAACTCTCGGTTTTCATCCCTAGGCTAACTTAAGATGTTTCATAGCCTCGGTTAGGTCTAGAAACCATTCCTAAGTTGGGAATTATGCATTATTTAGGTGGTAGCTAAGTGGTGTGGTTAAGGAAGAGTAAGTAATGGTGGCTAAGGAAGTTAAAGTGTTAAGTTCCTAAGTGAGCACTAAGGGGGTTAAGTCGGTTTTCAGATTCTTTGTTGGCCGAGTGGAATGTCATAGACCTTTGGTCAATAAAAAGGAAATCTAAGTAGATCCCAACCGAATCATTTGGTTTGGTAAGTGAGCCACTAAGGAGCTCTAAGCTAAACTCTAAGAGTTTGGCTAGTTAAACCACATTGGATGGCTACCCTGTACAGTAAATTAAGGGTAAAGGTGGGTAAGTTTGAGAGGAGGTGACAACCTACTCTAGAACCCGTAGGTGAGACTTATGGGAGGTAAAGTACCTGGGATACGAGGGCCAGTGTCTCAAGTACCTCCGCCGTTTGAGCTCACGGCAAGTTTATGGCACCTAGTGTGCAGGAAGTCCCAAGTGTTATGTGAATTTCATATCATACATTCATGCGTTGCATATATTACATGTTGTTATTGCTTGAGTTTGTTTGTTGGTTAACCACTTGTCTATTTGCTTGTTTGTCATGGTTGCTGCTAGCTTCTTTGCAGGTACCCCAAGGGACCCTTACTGAGTACATTCATGTACTCACTCCCTTAAGTTTATTGTGCAGGTTCTAACCCCGGGCCTAATAACTAGATGATAGTTATGGCCTAAGCTTTCTCTTTTGCAGGTATTCTTCCTCAAGAATCTTTGTGATTCTAAGTTTACTTGTGGACTAAGCTATGTACTAACTAAGTTTTATGCCTTTACAGTGTAGAGGCTAAGTGGTGCACAAGGACTAAGGAAGGGCTTGCACTTGGAGCTTTGATAGCTCAAAGGTGGGGCTCAAGTAGATGATCTTAGTTAGGTTTTTGTCTCATGTATATAGTACCTTGTGTACTAAGGTGTTGCCTCTATTAGGATACATTGTGATGTAAAACCATCTAGTTACTTTTGGGTGCATGCTAGTGGTGTTAAGTATGCACAAACTATTACTTGAAGTCGAAGTAACTAGCATTTCACTGTCTTGGCACGTTTTGAGTATGTTTTAAATGAAATGCTCGAGCAATGTTTTTAACAAATAGTTTACTTATTCGTTTGCATTGCCAGGACAAAAGCATGCATATCTTTTACTGGGTAGGCTAAGAAACTAGTTGCATATAAATTGCTTTAATTTATATTGACGAGTAATAGTTAGCCAATAGTAACTAAGTGGGATTCATAGTCCCTAAGGGCCTACAAGCTGAGACAATGGGGCACTGGGGCCCCGTTCCGCGACAGTTTTTGGTATCAGAGCGGGTTAATGGTCCTAGTAGAGGCAATAAGTAAACTAAGATCTAAGTGTTCCTTGTGCTAAGTCTGGTTAGTACTGCTTATGAGTTGCTCTAGGTGTGGTCTTCTGGCTTTGGTTGCAGGTATTATGGTGAATACTCAGGCAGGTGCTGCTGCTGAGGCTCAGGCTTTTGGTGTGGGAACTAGTGATCCCAATGGGGCAGACATGAGGGAAGTGGTTTCCTTGTTGAGGAGACTTAATGAGTCGATGGACCGGATGTTACATGGTATGGCTATTCTACTTGAGGAGCGTGCTCAACCTCCAAATCGGGGGGAGACCTTGGGGGACCCTAATGGGGTAAGGGCCGACGTGCACCAAGGCCCAACGGTGCACCAAGGTCAGGGGAGAAATCCCCCACCCCAAGGGCAAGTCCAAGGTCAAGAGCAAGTAAATGAACGTCCTCAAGGGGACTCCAAAGAGGACAGTGAGGAAGAAGATGAGGAGGATATCCATCCACGAAGGAGAAGAAGGAGACCTATTATTCCGGACCATATGGAGCTTGTTTCGTTATGTCGAGATATTAATACTCCAAAGTTCAATGGCGTAGGAGATCCCGATACGGCTGAAGGATGGTTGTATCAGATTAACAAAATTTTTAAGAACATGAAGTTAGATGATAAAGCCAAGATGGATTTGGTGCCTTTCTTTTTAGAAGGCAAGGCTTCCTTATGGTGGAAAGATGTCATGGAGAGATTTAACTCTAACAATTAAGGTTGACCCGGGCAAAGGCCCAATGAACTTGATTTAGCCGAATTTGAGAAGGAATTTTGGAATGAATTCAATAGTGAGGCGGCCCAAGATCAAAAGAGGATAGAATTTGATGAGTTGATTCAAGGAAGGCTGACGGTCCATGAGTATGAAAGGAAGTTTAGTTCTCTTTTTCGGTATGCTCCTCATTTGGCCGGGAAAGATGAACTTAAGGCAAAGAAGTTCATTCGTGGACTTAAGGTGGAATTAAGGAGTTTCTTGACGGTGATTGGAGTTCGAACCTATCATGAGGCCGTTCAAAAGGCGTTAGTGTTGGAGAGGGAGTTGATGGAGGCAAAACCTAAGGATAAGGCCATTGAGCCAAGGGTCCCGGTGCACTCAAGGTTGGCGGACAAGAGGCCTAACCCGGGAGGAGACCAAGGTCCCTCCAAGAAAGTTAAGAAGGTTGGGAAGGGCCGTTGTCCTAAGTGTCAGAGGTTTCATGGTAACAAACCTTGCACCCTTGGGACCGATCTCTGTAATTACTGCCGCCAGCCTGGACATTGGGCTAAGGAGTGCCCAAGGCTTAGGCAAGACCAAGGTCAAGGAAGACCGGGAGCCTCAGGAGTTGGAAATGCATTTGCCAGAGTCCCTGTGCAACCACGAGTCTTTGCTTTGACGGGCCAGGCACCCAGAGAGCCTACAGCTGTGCAAGGTAACTTTAATGTTCAGGATAGTAGTATTAGAATTCTGTTTGATACTGGTGCTACTATTTCTGTCATTTCCTTGAGCATGGTTGTTAAGTTTGAACTACAAAGAACTTTGATGGATGAGATGAGGTTTATTAAGTCTGTTGGAAGAAATATTGTTTTCACCAATGAATTGGTCAAAGGGTATCCTTTGGAATTAGGAGGTCATAGGTTTTTGTGTGACCTTTGGGTTTTGACTTCAATCCTTTATGATGTTGTTCTTGGAATGGATTGGGTAAGTAGGTATAAGGCCCAAATCGACTGTGCAGGTTGTAAGGTCACCCTTGAGGATGCCTCAGGGGTAAGTGTGACTTGCACGGGTGGTTTGGCAAGTAGTGCTAAGAGTTTGCACCTCAAGTTGATGGGGTCCATTCCCATTGCGAGTGAGGAAGTAACTTACTCGCTGAATGGGGTGGCAGTCGAGGAGCCACTCAGGGAAATTCAAGTAGCCAATCTATTTCCAGAAGTTTTTCCTATAGACCTCCCAGGATTACCTCCAAGTAGGGAGATTGAATTCTCCATACACTTAAAGCCTGGGGTAGAACCAATTTCCATGCCCCCATCTAGGATGTCAGCACCTAAAATGGATGAGCTGAAAAAGCAGTTAGAAGAATTGCTTGAGAAGGGCTTTATAAGGCCAAGTGCTTCCCCGTGGGGTGCTCTAGTGTTGTTTGTAAAGAAAACGGATGGAACCTTATGGTTGTGCATAGATGATAGGAAACTGAATGCAGTGACTGTAAAGAACAAATACCCATTGCCCAGAATTGATGACCTATTTGATAGGTTAAGAGGAGCAAAGGTCTTTTCCAAAATAGACCTAAGGTCTGGATATTTCCAGATAAGAGTGAGGGATGAAGATATCCTAAAGACTGCATTCAGGACTAGGTATGGGCATTATGAGTACACGGTTATGCCATTCGGAGTGACTAATGCTCCGGTAGTTTTCATGGATGCCATGAATCGGATTTTTAGGCCCTACCTAGATCAGTTTGTTGAGCTGTTCTTTGATGATATATTGGTGTATTCCCAAACTCCCCACGAACATGAGAAACATTTAGAGATAGCTTTGCAAGTGCTTAAGAATAATCAATATTATGCAAAACTATCTAAATGCCAATTTTGGGCAAGTGAAATTCCTTTCCTTGGACATATCATAAATGCTCAGGGACTAAGTGTAGACCCAGAAAAGGTAAAGGCAGTGGTGGAGTGGAAACACCCAACAACTGTAACTGAAGTTAGAAAGTTTCTTGGGGTTAGCGGGCTATTACCGAAGGTTTATTGAAAAATTCTCTATAATAGCTTCGTCATTGACTGCCTTGACAAAGAAGGCACAGAAGTTCATCTGGACTCCTAAGTGTGAGGAAAGTTTCCAGGAGCTTAAGAAGAGGTTAATTTCTGCTCCCATCTTAATCCTACCAGATCCGCATGAGACTTTTGTAGTATACACTGATGCATCTGGGACAGGATTAGGATGTGTGTTGATGCAGGATAAGCAAGTGATTGCATATGGGTCTAGGCAGTTAAGGCCTAACGAGTTGAATTACCGGTGCATGATCTTGAGTTAGCGGCGGTTGTGTTTGCCTTAAAGCTCTGGAGACACTACCTTATGGGAAGGTCCTTTAAGATCTTTACGGACCATAAAAGTTTGAAGTATTTATTCACCCAAAAGGACCTTAACATGAGGCAGAGAAGATGGATCGAGTATATCAAGGATTATGATTGCTCGATAAATTATTGTTCTGGTAAGGGCAATATGGTTGCTGATGCCTTGAGCCGTAAGTATTCTGGGGTGATTCTCTCCAAGGATCAAGTAGTACATACCTCAAAAGATTCCGTTATAGAAAAATTCATAGTTTTATATGAAATATGGAGAGACTGGGAAATGGCTCAAGTCACGGTCCTTGAAATCCAGTAAGCATGGCTGGCCAAGGTTAAGCAAGCTCAAGACAATGACCCAAATTTGAAAAGAGTTTCTAGAGAGGAAAGACATGGTACTGTGCTGAAGGAATTTCAGTACAAGGATGGATTGCTTCACTATGGTGACCGACTCTATGTGCCAGCTGACTTAAGGCAACAGGTGTTGCAAGAAGCACATATGAGTAAGCTTAACGTTCACCCTGGTGTGAATAAGATGTACCATGACCTTAGGACTCATTTCTGGTGGCCAAAGTTTAAGCGGGACATATATGAAGATGTGTCTAAGTGCCTCACCTGTCAAATGGTGAAGGCAGAGCACCAAAAACCATCAGGAATGTTGCAAAGTTTGCCCCTCCCGGAAAGGAAGTGGGGATCCATCACCATGGACTTTTGTGTTGGGTTGCCAAACACAAGAAGTCAACATGATTCAGTTTGGGTGGTGGTGGATAGGTTGACAAAATCTGCACACTTTATCCCCATCAAAATTACTTATACTATGGAGAAGTTAGGTCAGTTGTATATCCGGGAAGTGGTGAGACTTCATGGAATCCCCGATCAGATTGTATCTGATAGAGATCCCCGTTTTGTCTCAAGGTTTTGGAATGCCTTTCAAAAGGCTATGGGTTCCACTGTGAACCTAAGTACTGCATATCACCCTCAAACTGATGGGCAAACTAAGCGGGTGATCCAAACCTTAGAAGATATGTTATGAAGTTGTGTAATGGATTTTAAAGGGGATTGGGACCAGCATCTGCCCTTGATTGAATTTGCTTATAATAATAGCTATCAAGAAGCTATTAAGATGGCGCCCTATGAAGCTTTGTATGGGCGTAAGTGTGTGACACCTCATTGTTGGGCAGATAAAGCTGATGAAATAATTGTTGGTCCAGAAATCATTGCCAAAACCACGACAAAAATTAAGTTGATCCAAGTAAGGATCAAAGCTGCCTCGGACCGCCAAGCCAAATATGCCAATTTGCGAAGGAAAGATTTAGAGTTTGAGGTAGGAGACAAAGTACTCCTTAAGGTTTCCCCGATGAAAGATGTGGCTAGGTTTGGCCAAAGGGGTAAGTTGGCACCAAGATACATTGGTTCTTTTAAAATCCTTGAAAGGGTGGGAAAAGTGGCTTATCGATTGGCTTTGCCACCAAGTTTAACTTATGTTCATAATGTATTTCATGTGAGTTCCTTAAGGAAATGCATTGTGAATCCCGGGCAAGTGTTAACCCCACCCATCATTCCATTAAGAGAGGACCTAAGTTATGAAGAACGCCCCATCAAGTTTCTTGACCGCCAAGTCCGGAAACTAAGAACAAAGCGGATCCCAATGGTCAAGGTATTATGGTCTAACCATGGGGAGGAAGAGGCCACTTGGGACACCAAGCAGGATATGTTGAGGCAATATCCAAGTGAATTCGCTCGATTAAGTTAGAATTTGGAGGACCAAATTTCTGAAGGAGGGGAGGATGTGACGGCTCTCCTAGTTAAAGAAAGGTCTTAACCAAGTAAGTATTTATTTTTAGTTTATTTAAGTGTTTTTATTAAATTAAGTACCTCAAGTTAGCACTTTGTTAAGCAAGAAAGGCAAGCTTAACTAAGTAAGTGAGTTCCTAAGTGTGGTTTGGCACCTTAAAGTCAAAAATGGGTAAAATGGTAATTTTGACCCAAGTTAGAAGCATGACTATAATTTTGATGAATTAGGGTCATGTAAGAAAAATTGGCTTAGTTAAGTCAAGACCATCAGTTATCCTAGCTATTAGAACCGTCTTTGAAGGTTTTGGGTAAAATGTTGCACTAAGTGTTTATTTAAGCCATTTAGATCTTAAGTGGCCAAAGTGTCCAAGAGGCCAAGTGTAAGAGGCTTTTGGGCATCCTTTAGAACAAAGGAAAGATGGTTTTGGGTTGAGAGTTTGGTGACCAAATTAAAACAAATGAGAACTTATGGGTCAAGGAGCAAGAGTGGAAGAAGTGTGCCTTAGTGGGGGAGTTAGTATATTTTTGGGTAAGTTGTCTTCCCTTGCCATTTGTTTCCTTCCCCAAATTTCGTAGCTTCCTCTCCCCACCAAAATTTCTGCTCCAAAGCTTCCCATTTCTGCAATTCTCCATCAAATTTGAAGGCCCCAAGGTGTTTACAAGAAGCCTCAAGCTTCATTGTTGGTGCTTTAGCTTCAACTAGCTCTTTAATGCTTGTTTGGACTTGAAACCTTAGGTAAGCTTCTTGGGTTTTCATGGGCTGGTTCTAAGTTGTTTCCATAGCTAGAAATGGTCTTGGTTTGAAGTTATTGGTGCCATATCACGTTGGTTTTAGGTTTGGAACTCAAGAGAGCTTGGTTGAGCTAAGGAGGGCTTATGCTTTGATTCTTGCTTTGTGGCTGAGTTTGAGGTAAGGGTTCAAGTTAATTAAGCTCAAATAATGCATAGAAATGTAGTGTTTTGTGTGGGAATGAAGTAGAAACAAGACCCATGTGATTTGAGTTTGGGATGAGAAAGTTTGAGCAGTTTTCGTGCAAGGTCGCACGCTGTCGCGCAATGCTGGAAAGCGTTGGCGACACGTCGCCAGTAGCGACGCCATATTGGCGACGCGAGTTGGCGACGCGTCGCTGAGAAGTGCAAAAATTCTCCGATTGCTGATGCCTTTGGGGACGCGTCGCCAACGGCGCCGCCAAGGCATTTTGCCCCCAAGCTCTGGGCATCCTAAGAGTGTCTCAAACTCTCGGTTTTCATCCCTAGGCTAACTTAAGATGTTCCGTAGCCTCGGTTGGGTCTAGAACTCATTCCTAAGTTGAGAATTATGCATTATTTAGGTGGTAGCTAAGTGGTGTGGTTAAGGAAGAGTAAGTAATGGTGGCTAAGGAAGTTAAAGTGCTTAAGTTCCTAAGTGAGCACTAAGGGGATTAAGTGGGTTTTCAGACTCTTTGTTGGCCGAGTGGAATGTCATAGACCTTTGGTCAATAAAGAGGAAACCTAAGTAGATCCCAACCGAACCATTTGGTTTGGTAAGCGAGCCACTACGGAGCTCTAAGCTAAACTCTAAGGGTTTGGCTAGTTAAACCACATAGGATGGCTACCTTGTACAATAAATTAAGGGTAAAGGCGGGTAAGTTTGAGAGGAGGTGACGACCTACTCTAGAACCCGTAGGTGGGACTTATGGGAGGTAAAGTACCCGGGATACGAGGGCCAGTGTCTCAAGTACCTCCGCCGTTTGAGCTCACGGCAAGCTTATGGCACCTAGTGTGCAGGAAGTCCCAAGTGTTATGTGAATTTCATATCATACATTCATGCATTGCATATTTTACATGTTGTTATTGCTTGAGTTTGTTTGTTGGTTGACCACTTGTCTGTTTGCTTGTTTGTCATGGTTGCATGTTGGCTTGCTGCTATCTTCTTGCAGGTACCCCAAGGGACCCTTACTGAGTACATTCATGTACTCACTCCCTTAAGTTTATTGTGCAGGTTCTAACCCCGGGCCTAATAACTAGATGATAGCTGTGGCCTAAGCTTTCTCTTTTGCAGGTATTCTTCCTTGAGAATCCTTGTGATTCTAAGTTTACTTGTGGACTAAGCTATGTACTAACTAAGTTTATGCCTTTACAGTGTAGAGGCTAAAGGGTGCACAAGGACTAAGGAAGGGCTTGCACTTGGAGCTTTGATAGCTCAAAGGTGGGGCTCAAGTAGATGATCTTAGTTAGGTTTTTGTCTCATGTATATAGTACCTTGTGTACTAAGGAGTTGCCTCTATTAGGATACATTGTGATGTAAAACCATCTAGTTACTTTTGGGTGCATGCTAGTGGTGTAAAGTATGCACAAACTATTACTTGAAGTCGAAGTAACTAGTATTTCACTGTCTTGGCACGTTTTGAGTATGTTTTAATTGAAATGCTCGAGCAACGTTTTTAACAAATAATCTACTTATTCGTTTGCATTGCCAGGACAAAAGCATGCATATCTTTTACTGGGTAGGCTAAGAAACTAGTTGCATATAAATTGTTTTAATTTATTATGTCGAGTAATAGTTAGCCAATAGTAACTTAGTGTGATTCATAGTCCCTAAGGGCCTACAAGTTGAGCTAATGGGGCACTGGGGCCCCTTTCCGTCACAAATGAGGTTGAAGTGGAGGCGGTGGAGAATGGAAGTGGAAAGTTGAGTAGGGGAAAGTCAATCTTGGAAAGTTGTAGGTTTCTAAAGCATTGAGCGAAATTGTAAATTAGACTAAATTCAAGGAGGCTGATTTTAATTTTAATTGACAGTTGATTGATGGCATTAAAAAAGTAGGATGTAGGTGTAGATTTTCAAACCTAGGGGAGACAAGTGTAGGACCTTTCTACAATACCCCCTAAGAAGGGGGCACCAATACTAACCCCTGTAGTAACAATTAGATTGGAATGAAATCAGATTCACCATTGGATTGGTAACCAGTTACCTATTAGTTAGGTCAATAACGGGAAAATTCACTGAAAACGAAAACTACAAAGGCAAGGAAATGGTGACGGCTGATAAAAAAGAAAAAGGAGGGGAAGAAAAATTTTTAGAGGAAATTGTTTAACAAATTAAAAAAGGACAATGGGGCGCAAGTCAAAAACTAGAAAGAGGACAAGAGGCAGAAATTGAGAATTGGGACCGGCGATTACGATTGCATTGCGGGAGGGCTAGTAGGAGGGAAGAAGTCGTGTCTTCTCCAGCGACGGTGAGAAGGAGGCACCATCTTGCCGGTATAACCCCAGGTGAGAAGGAGCTTCAATCGGCACAGAGCAGCGCTGATCTCGGCAGAAGAAGTTATTTTGATGGATGCGTGAAAACTACAGAAGAAATCACCTTGCTCATCTCGGCAGCAACCAATGCTGATCAGATCATTCGCACCCTTGTTTCAGAGAAAACCCATACAGCTCAACTTCCAATGTGCCTAGCCGTCCGCGCTAGAGTTTTTTAGTTTTTGTTCTCTGTATTTCGTGACAATGAATTTCGGTGCAACTGGTTTTCCAATTTAGAAATTCCAATTCTTAACTCATCATCGTTGTACCTCGTATTCCCACAACCACGTAATTTTTTATATGAATTTTATAAAAATTAACATTAAAGAATTTCATTTTTGCGCGATTTAAATTATGTTAATTTTCCTTCTATTAGCATGTCTAATTAAAAAATGCATAAAATAAATAATTAATTATGTTCCAAATAATTTACTTTTTGTGAATACTTTTTATGACAATAAAATATTTTTTTACTAATTTTTATCATTTTGGGTTACTTAAGTTGAAAAATTTACAACAACAAAATATATTTTATTCATTTTTCAATTAGTTAAAAGAGAAAAGTGTTATGTTTTAGGGTAAATATATTTTAGCTAATGACCAATTTTATTTTGAAAACTGCTTTTTAAAACATGAAAGAATTCTACATATTCTACAATTTTTTATCAGCCACACATAATATAAATAATATAGTAATTAAGCACATCATTAATTATGTATCATTATATCATTGATTAAGCACATTTTTTTGTGAAATGGTAGTTAATGTTTTTGTAACTTTTTAGCCTACCCATTGAAAAAATTAATAAGTTATACTTATTTGTTTGTAAAAGAAAAATAACACACTAAATTAATGCTAAATCTCCTTAACCCTAAAAATCCGACCAAGTCGCCTTTCAAATAACCTAAAAATATGAACGACTCATCTTGAAGATACCTAAAAAGAAAATAGCCTTTTACTTTTTTATGAATTTTTTTTGTTAAAATACGTAAAGAGAAGTAAAATTATTGTTGTGTCTATTGACTTTCATATTAATCTGAATTTATTTAATTTAAATGTTTATTTCATTATTTAAATATTTTCTTATTAATAATATTTTAAATAAATTAATATTCATAAAAATTTAATATAATTATCAATTAAATAAAAATGAAATAATTAACCAATTAGAATATATAATATTAATTAAATACACATTATATTAAATTAAAAAATAATCCATTTAAAAAAAACATTATTAATCCAGCAACTGAGTATGGCAGTCGTTATATTAACGCGTGAAGTAGTCAGTCACAAAATCTTAACCTTAAGACGATTACCAGGCCACCTTAAAGGTAACCTAAGAATATTACCAGGTCACCTTAAAGGTACCTAAATCAAAACCGGATCACATTGAAGGTAACATAAAAAGTGACTAGTTCACCTTAAAGGTACCTATATTGTGACCGGGTCACATTTAAGATAACCTAAAAATGTGATCGGGTCACGTTGAGGGTACCTTAAGTGTGACTGGGACAGATTGAAGATAACCTAAAAATTGTGACCAGGTCATGTTGAAGGTAATCTAAAAATGTAACCGGGTCACTTTGAGGGTACCTTAAGTGCCACCGGGTCACACTAAGGGTAACATAAAAAAGTAACCAGGTCATTTTGAAGGTACCTTAAGTGTGACCGGGTCACATTAAAAGTAACCTAAAAATGTGACCAGGTCACATCGAAGGTACCTTAAGTGTGACCGGGTCACATTAAAGGTAACATAAAAATGTGACCAGGTCACTTTGAAGGTACCTTAAATGTGACCGAGTCATGTTGAAGGTACCTTAAGTGTGACTAGGTGACGTTGAAGGTAACCTAAAAATGTGACCAGGTCACGTTAAAAGTACCTTAAGTGTGACCTGGTAACGTTGAAGGTAACCTAAAAATGTGATCGGGTGATATTAAAGGTACCTTAAGTGTGACCGGATCACGTTAAAGGTAACCTAAAAATGTGATCGGGTCACTTTGAATGTACCTTAATTGTGCCGGGTCACATTGAAGGTATCCTAAAAATGTGACCGGTCACGTTGAAGGTACCTTAATTGTGACCCGGTCACATTGAAGTTAACCTAAAAACATGACCAGGTCACGTTGAAGGTACCTTAAGTGTGACTGGGTTACGTTGAAGGAAACCTAAAAATGTGACTAGGTCACTTTGAAGGTACCTTAATTGTTACCAGGTCACATTGAAGGTAACCTAAAAATATGATCAGGTCACCCTGAAGGTACCTTAAGTGTGACTGGGTCACGTTGAAGGTAACCTAAAAATGTGACCAGGTCACATTGAAGGTACCTTAAGTGTAATCGGGTCACATTGTAGGTAACCTAAAAATGTGACCGGGTCATGTTAAAGGTACCTTAGGTGTAACTGGGTCACATTGAAGGTAACCTAAAAATGTGACTAGGTCACTTTGAAGATACCTTATGTGTGACCGGGTCACATTAAAGGACACCTAAAAATGTGACCGGGTTATGTTAAAGGTACCTTAAGTGTGACCGGCTCACATTGAAGGTAACCTAAAAATGTGACGGGGTCACGTTGAATGTACCTTAAGTGTGACTAGGTTACATTAAAGGTAACATTAAAATGTAATCGAGTCATGTTGAAGGTAACCTTAAAATGTGATCCAGTCACGTTGAAGGTACCTTAAGTGTGACCAGGTCACATTGAAGGTAACTTAAAAATGTGATCGGGTCACGTTGAAGGTACCTTAATTGTGAACGGGCTACATTGAAGGTAACCTAAAAATGTGGCCGGGTCACGTTGAAGGTACCTTAAGTGTGACCGGGTCACATTAAAGGTAACCTAAATATGTGACCGGGTCACATTGAAGGTACCTTAATTATGACACGGTCACATTAAAGGTAACCTAAAAATGCGACCTGGTCACATTGAAGGTACGTTAAGTGTGACTGGGTCACGTTGAATGTAACCTAAAAATGTGACCAGGTCACTTTGAAGGTACCTTAATTGTGACCGAGTCACATTGAAGGTAGCCTAAAAATATGACCGGGTCACGTTGAAGGTACCTTATGTGTGACTGGGTCATCTTGAAAGTAACATAAAAATGTGACCGGGTCAAGTTGAAAGTACCTTAAGTGTGACCGGGTCATGTTTAAGGTAATATAAAAATGTGACCGGGTCACATTGAGGGTACCTTAAACGTGACCGGGTCACATTTAAAGTAACCTAAAAATGTGACCAGGTCATGTTGAATGTACCTTAATTTTGACCGGGTCACATTTAAGGTAATCTAAAAATATAACCGGGTCACGTTGAAGATACCTTAATTGTGACCATGTCACATTTAAGGTAACCTAAAAATGTGACCCGATCACACTTAAGATACCTTCAATGTGACCCGATCACATTTTAACATGACCCGGTCATATTTTAAGGTTACCTACAATGTGACCTAATCGCAGTTAAGGTACCCGGTCACATTTTAAGGTTACTTTCGATGTGACCCGGTCACAATTAAGGTACTTTCAACGTGACCGGGTCACATTGAGGGTACCTTAAACGTGACCGGGTCATGTTTAAAGTAACCTAAAAATGTGACCAGGTCATGTTAAATGTACCTTAATTGTGACCGGGTCACGTTTAAGGTAATCTAAAAATATAACCGGGTTACGTTGAAGATACCTTAATTGTGATCATGTCACATTTAAGGTAACTTAAAAATGTGACCCGATCACACTTAAGATACTTTCAATGTGACCCGATCACATTTTAACGTGACCCGGTCATATTTTAAGGTTACCTACAATGTGACCTGATCGCAGTTAAGGTACCCGGTCACATTTTAAGGTTACTTTCGATGTGACCCGGTCACAATTAAGGTACTTTCAACGTGACCCGGTCACATTGTTAGGTTACCTTCAATGTGATTTGGTCATACTTAAGGCACCTTCAACGTGAGCCGGTCACATCTTTAGGTTATCTTCAAAGTTACCTGGTAACAATTAAGGTACCTTCAATGTAACCTAGTCACATCTTTAGGTTACATTCAATGTGACCCGGTTACACTTAAAGCACCTTCAACATGACCCGGCCACCTGTTTAGTTTACCTTCAATATGACTCAATCACACTTAAGGTACATTCAATGTAACCCGGTCACCTTTTTGGGTTACCTTTAATGTGACCCGGTTACAGTTAAGGTACAGTTAATGTGACTCAGTCACACTTTATGTATTTTGAACGTGACCCAGTCACCTTTAAAGTTAGATATAAGGTTAGGGTTAAGGTTATGGTCACGGCTTAAGGTTCGGTTTAAGAGTTTTGGTTTAAGGTAGATATAAGGTTTGGGGTTTAAGGTTTAGGTTTAAAGTTTATGGTTTAAGTTTTAAGGTTCAAGGTTTAGTTTAGGAACTAAGGTTTAGTGTCTAAGGTTAAAGTTTATGGTTTATGGTTTAAGGTTAGGGTTAGGGTTTAGGTTAGGGTTAAGGTTTAAGCTTATGGTTTGGGTTAGGTTTGGGGTTTAAAGTTTATAATAGGTTGAAGGTTTAGTTAGGGTTTAGGGTTCAAGGTTTGACGTTAGGGTTTAAGTTATGTTTAAGGCTTAGGGTTTATGTTATTTTTAAGTTTTAGGGTTCAAGTTTAAGTTAGGTTTAAGGTTTAAGATAGGTTTAGGGTCTAGGGTTAGAGTTTTTGGTTAGGGTATAATGTTTAGGGGTTAGAGGTTAGGGTTAGGGTATGAGGTTTAGGGTTAGTGTTAAGGCTAGGTTTAGCGGTAAGGCTAAGTTTTGGGTTAAGGCTAAGTTTACCTTTTAAGGTTAAGACTAAGTTTAGGGTCTAGGTTTAAAATTTTTTAATTGTGGGTACTAAAAATTTAGTGTTTAAATTATATGAATTGATTATTTGCCCAAATTATAGTTTTCTTTGGTAATTCACAATGCAAGAAGTGTAAAAATTAATTTTAAGATATTTTTTGTCCAAAGTATTTTTTTTTGTAAATGTTTCAACTTAACTAACCGAAAAGGATAAAAATTAGTAAAAAATATTTTACTCCCATAAAAAGTATTCACAAATTTTTTTGGACTTTCCCAATTTTAAGGTTAAGGTTGGGTTTAGGGATAAGGTTAACTTTTAGGTTTATGGGTTCTTTCAAAACATTGATGATTTTGTTAAGTTTAATGATATTGATGGGCAAATGTCAATATTATAACATTGATACCTAAACTTCTAAGTGCATTGCAATAAAGTACTTAAATTTTAAAAAATTTATTTTTTACCACTCATAATAATTACACGATGAGTCCTTAAACTTTTAAAATTTTTACATTTTCACCTAAAAGTTTTGAAATTTAACAATTTAGTACTATAGACAACAATGAATTGGACTTACATTTCTTAGTAAAAGTTAGAAATTGTAGTAAATTTATTGGCACATAATTAAGAAACTTTTTATTGAATTTTTTAATTAAACAAACTAAAAGAAGGAAAACTAACCTAAATAAAATCGCATAAAATTTGAATTCTTTAAGGTTAATTTTTAGAAAAATCATATATAAAATAGGATCGATCTAGTTATTCTAACTTATGTACCAGTAACTCGAGTCAACCTGACTGTCAGCCCAAATCCTGCCGAAACATACTAAAGAATAATTTATGAATTTTTTAATTAAATATACTAAAAGAAGGAACATAACTTAACCTGGATCAGAATTCATGTTAATCCCGATTACAACTAAACTTAAATAGTCTGACCTAAACCTGACCTAACCCACCCAATGGTCATCTCTAATTTTTGCTAAACTATATTTTTAACATTTTATTGACATTTTATTGAGTATTCTAAAAGTTTAAATAAATATAAATGTGTCTTATTTTGGTGACAGTTATATACTTGAATTTTCAACATGTCTTAGATTTAGGCACCTGGTCTTTTGTAAATTATTGATTTTTTTACATCACAAAAAAAAAAAAAAATTGGTCACTAGTAAAATTTATTATTTTTTTTAACATTGTACATCAATTATATATACTATCAGGTGCTCAATTTTAAATTCTTTGCTATGTTGCTATTGCTTTGTAAGTTACTTTTCAATTGCTTTACTAAGTTGATTAGTATACACAAATTTAGGGTTTAAGTTTACGTTTTAGGATTTAAGGACTATGTTTAGGGTATTAGATTTAGGGTTGAGGGTTATTTTATGGTTAGGGTTAATGGTTTAGGGTTTAGGGTTTTAGGTTAGTGTATGGATTTTAGGATTGTGGTTTGACTAAGGTTTGAGGTTGGGTTTGGTTATGGGATTTAGGGTTTAAGATGTTTAGCATTAATTTAGTATATTATTGTATGTTATTCTTATATTTTCTATCCAAAGTAATTTTTTGGACTTGTTTAAGTTTAAAATCTAAATAAATTGATTTATTTTTGTTAATAATCACTTCAAAGTACACTAGGATTATATTTGGTACTCAGGCCAAAGTTCAAGCCTCTTTAAACCCAAAAAACAAACTCACTCTTTAATTGCTTTTACATAATATTAAGGCAAGGTTTAGGGTCCAAGTTTAATGATCTTGATAAGTAAATGTCAATATTACGACCTTTGCACATAAAATTTTAGGTGTAGTGCAATAAAATACCTAAATTTCACAGTAAAAGTTGAAAATTTTTATGAATATTTTAATTAAACATATTAAAAGGAGAAAAATTACTTTTAAAAATAGGCCCTTAACAACAAGATTATTAATTTTAAAATAAATAATTAAAGAAAAATTTTTGGGTGACATGACCACATTAAAACATTGTATGGGTTAAGTTTAAGGCTTAGGTTACATTTAAGGCTTAAGGTTAGGGTTAGGGTTTAGGTTATGGTTAAGTTTTAAGGTTATGGTTTAGGTTAGGATTAAGGTTTAAGGTTTAAGATAAGTTTAGGGTCCAGGGTTAGAGTTTTGGGTTAGGGTATGAGGTTTAAGGTTTAAGGTTTAGGGATTAGGGTTTTAGGTGAGGGTATGGGGTTTAAGGTTAGGATTTGGCTTACTGTATGAGGTTGAGGGTTATTTTAAGGTTAGGTTTAGGGTGTAAATTTAATAATCTTAGCAGGTAAATGTCAATTTTAAATTCCTTGCTATGTTACTATTAAGTTGTAAATTACTTTTCATTTCCTTTACTAGGTTGATTAGTATAAATATAGGGTAAATTACAAAAGCTCCCTATGGTTTGATCTAAGCTATACTTCATTTTTTCTATTTTTAAAAACCTATACTTTATCCCCTACTTCTTTATAGTGTCTAATAATAACTTCTGAAACCTTAAATTAAATTGTCTGATAACTATGTTCAAGAATTTTAAAATTTTTGATATTTTTTTCATAGCTAACCGATTTTTAAAAAATACCGATATATATTTAGGGGAAGAAAAATGCATTTATAGAAAAGAAAAACTAATAATTTAAAATGTTTATTAACTATAAAAAATATTGGAAAAACTGACATTATTGGAAGATGACTATCATACAGTTTAAATTACATTTTTAAAAGTTATTGTTTTACAGTACAAAAGAACCAGGGGAAGTGTACGTTTTGAAAAATAAATGGAATAAATTGTAGATTAAGGTAAACCTCAGGGGCCATAATTGTATCTTTCCCTAAATTTTATATTTTGAGTACAATTGGTATATGTCTAAAATAATATTTTATTAAGTGTATTATTCAACAATTAATACTATTGTTAAGGTTTAAGGTTAGAGTTAATGTTAAGGGTTAAGGTTTTAGTATATTATTACATATCATTCTTATATGAAGTGATTATTTGGCTAAATTATACTTTTGTTGATAATTCACACTACACGAAGTCTAAAAATTACTTTTAATATTTTTTTGTCCAAAGTATGCATTTTTTTTGTGAATTTTTCTGCTTAACTAACCCAAAAGGATTAAAATTAGTAAAAGATATTTTATTGTCATAAAAAGTATTCACAAAACGTCCAAACCAACCCAAATTAGCTTGGATTTTTGTTATTAGACTTTTTTGTCATAAAAAGTACTCACAAAAAGTATTCACAAAAATTTTTGTTATTAGATTTTTTTTCAATTTTTTCATGGACAATAAAGGTACAAACTAACCCAAATTAGCTTGGATTTTTGTTTTCTTTCTTTCCATGGATAACAAATGTTTTATATTAAATGTAATTTGGAGGGAAAAACAATGCATCTCTTACAGAATCCTACTTTCATTCTTCTCGGTTTATTCGGTTTTGACTGAACTAAACTAAAATATTTTCAGTTCAGTTTGAATTCAGTTTTAGAAGCTAATTTGGTCTATTCAATTTCTTATAATCCAAAATTGAAAATCGAATAAACTAACTAATTCAGTTCAGTTTAAACCAAATAAACCGAATGATTAAGCTTAAATTCTAGGTTTTTTCCAAGCTAAATTCCTTCTTAACTTAAATGCTAAATTCCGCCTCCAAGCTTTCTCAATTACGCAACTAAGTCATAAACAAATTCGAGGTTTCATTCAAAACCACATATTCCAACATAATCAAGTCATAATTTCATGACGATAGAGCAAAAATCATGAGAAGCGATGATACCTCAAATGTAATACTTTTTCATATTTTATCCATCTGTACAGTAAAAATGAGTTATTATGTGAAACAACCACGATGCCCCTCTTAATCTGGTTTGCCTAAATAACTAATTTTACCCTTTTTAACCTATTATACTTCATTAAATTGAGACTTTACTTGCAATAAATATTCTAAGTATACGAATTTATTAAAATAATTAAGGTTATCTCAATGATCTGGAATATTAACTAGGAGAGTAGTTACAGTATATATTTTATACCATTCTTTTTAAAAAATATTTTATTGAAATAAATTGATTGATAATAATTTTTCCTTTTAAAAAAATTGATAATGATTTTTATTTGTTTATTTTTCAATTCTTAAATTTTTTTTTCCAATTTTTATAATCTTTATCTGATAAAAATAGGTTGATTTTAAGTTTATTATTTTATTCTATCTCCATGTTCAATGTACCTTTTACGTTTTTTTCATTTCTTTTTGGCCAAACTATACATTTGGCCCCTGAACTTACCTAACTCGCGCGAGTTAGTCCACAACTCAGTACTCAGTAAATATAAGCCTCTGAACTTTGAAAAACTATGCGAGTTAGTCCGTTAGCTTAGCCATATTGATGGGAAAATTACAAAATTCCTCTTGATCTCTTTTATTATGGCACATGAAGTACTCTTAGTTTAAAATCATTCAAATAACTATCTCCTTTACCTAGGGATGAAAGTTTGGGTTGTAAGATCAAGTTTGGGTTGAAACTCAATTTTTATAGTATGTCCCTAACCCTATCCCGACCCTATTCTAGTCAAACTCAACCTGACCCTAAATCCTACTATTTTATTTTGTGATGTTCTAATTGATTTCCATCAATATTTATTTTTTGGCAAATGTGCCTAAAATCATTAAAATAAATTATTGCAATAATAATGTTGTAGAAACAAACTAAAAGAGGGCTTGTAGTCTACTGTAGGTCAAGCAAATATGTATGGATCAATCAAATATACATATTTGTTTGTTATAATATTATCAATAAAATAATATACATATTATGAGTGATTTCTAAAAATTAATTAATGATTAATCAAAGCATTGAAAAATTGATTTAATAAATATAAAATTATGAGTGATTTCTAAAAATTAATTAATGAGTTTAATCCTGCTCCAAAGCATTGAAAAATTCAAGATTTGGTAAATATAAAACATGTGACATAAAATCAAAGACCCGACATAAAAAATAATTACATAAAGAATAATTAATTCTTGCTTTTTAAATATCTTGAATTTAGTAAATAAGAAATGGAGCGGGATCAAACTTTCCCTTAGCGTATTAGAAATGTCAGGTCTTTGATTTTATGTTACATATTTTATATTTACCAAATCAATTTTTCAATGCTTTGAATTAATCATTAATTAATTTTTAGAAATCACTCATAATTTTTATTTACTACTTCTTTTATTTATAATATTAGTACTATAACAAATATATATATTTGATTGATCCATACATATTTGCTTGCCTTACAGCGGAGTACGAGCCCCTTTCTAGGTCGTTTATACTATTATTGCAATAATTTATTTTCTTGAGTCTAGGCACATTTGCCAACAAATAAATATCGACAATAACCAATCAGAATATCACAAAATAAAACAGTAGTATTTAGGGTCAGTTTGGGTTATGACTAGAATAGGGTCAGGATAGGGTTAGGGACATGCTATAAAAATCGGGTTTCAACCCAAATATGATCTTACAACCCGAATTTTCATCCCTAGGTAAAAGAGATAGTTTATTTGAATGATTTAAAACTAAGAGTACTTTATGTGCCATAATAAAAGAGATCAAGAGGACTTTTGTAATTTTCCCATCAATATGGCTGAGCTAATGGACTAACTCGCACAGTTTTTCAAAGTTCAGGGGCTTATATTTACTGAGTACTGAGTTGTGGACCAACTCGCTCGAGTTGGGTAAGTTCAGGGGCCAAATGTATAGTTTGGCCATTTCTTTTTCCACTTCCCCTTTTTTTTGACATTTTCGTCTCTCTCACATGCGCCCGCCCCCATCCTTTTCTTCTCTCTCCTCTCCACCGGTTGCGCCTATTCTACCGGTTTGATCTGCTGACATCAGCAGTCACCAACGGCTGCGATTGAGGGGGGAGTCGTGCCCTCCTTTCTGGGCTCTTTTTGTAGAATCTCCCGACAAGTGTATATCATCTAAAGCTTAGGGGAAAGAGTGAAAAACCCTTTGAAAAAATAGGGTTGTGAGAGGGACTCGTAAACGGCTGGGTAATTTCCAGTAGACAATTGCGGGAAATCTACGTTTTGTTGAAGCTTCCATTGGAAAAACGAGTCTCAGAGCCCGTCAGAGTTGAACTCCGGCGTAAAAGTTGTGTCGAACAACACTATATAATGAATTCAATCCATAACCATTTCCGCAATTCATTCGACAGCAAGAAAAAACCAGTCTTTCGTCTGCAAAATGCACTTTTTCCGATCCAAAATGACTCAAGATCTCAGCTACTTCCCGTTGAACACCGGAGCTAAGGTTCCTGGCGTTGGGTTAGGAAGTTATGCTACCGTCGAGGAGGACATCGTCACTGCTGTTAAGGTATGGGTTGTTTGAACTTGTCTACAAAATCTGTGTCTCGGGTGTTAGTCGATTGATTTTGGTCAAGTGATGGAAATTTGTATGGCTGCAGATTGGCTATCGCCACATCGATTGCGCTGCTTTGTACGGCAACGAGCAGGAGGTGAATGATCTTGAAAATCCGCTCATGTTCTGAATGATTTTGTATCTGCCTCCCTGTATTAAATTTGGTTTAGAGTCGCACCTAATCGAAGGAAAGCTTTGTGTCGTCCGTAGTTTGGTAAAGCTTTGAAGAGATTGTTTGCTGAGGGCGTAGTGAAGAGGGAGGACATGTTTATCACTTCCAAGATCTGGTACTAACATGTAATTATAATCAACTGAGCTTTAATTTCTTGATTCAAACCTGAAACGGAGATTAAGAAATCTTTTACGGTTGATAGAAATATAAACAATTGCTCTAAAATGATGTTCAGGGGTGCTGATCACTTGCCCGAGGATGTGCCGGCCGCACTGGACAAAACTTTGGAGGACTTGCAGCTTGACTATGTTGACCTGTACCTGGTATGTTCTTAACATTATCTTTTCTCTGACAATTATATATTTGTTTGTTTCAGTGATCTTGCTTTGGTTCTGAATTTAAATGTCTGTTTCAAGATTGCTTATTGTTGTGAACATTTGTGAAGATCCACTCGCCAGTCAGCTACAAGAAGGGTCCGATCACCTTTGCTCCCGAGAGCATGACAACTCCCAACATTCCCGCCACGTGGGAGGCATTCGAGTGCCTCTATGATTCTGGAAAGGCTAAGGCTATCGGTGTTGCTAACTTCTCTTCCAAGAAGCTTGCAGATCTTCTGGCTGTAGCTCGTGTTCCTCCAGCTGTGAATCAAGTGGAGTTGCACCCCGTGTGGCAGCAACCAAAGCTACACGAATTCTGTAAAGCCAAGGGCATTCATCTTATGGTGAGTTTAGTTGCCCCTTTAGAATACTCGCTGCTAGCTCTCTTATCTTCATCAGTTTAAGGATGGCAATGACTTTTGTAGTGCTGTTAATTCTGTTGTCACAGGGTTATTCACCATTGGGATCCCAATACGGAGAACAACTGAGGAAGAAGGTGCTCGATCATCCGGTCACCAAGTTGGTTTCTGAGAAGTTAGGCAAGACTCCCGCACAGGTGGTTCTTCGTTGGGGGCTCCAGGCGGGTCACAGTGTGATCCCTAAGAGCAAAAATGAGTCCAGGTTGAAGGAAAACATTGCTGTCTATGACTGGTCAATCCCTGAAGATCTGTTCGCTAGGTTCTCTGAAATTGAGCAGGTAACTACAGATGAAAAACTTACTTTTGGTTTGCTCCTGCAAATGGTTTTGTCATCTTGTGATGATGGCGAAATCTGTGATTTGAATCTTACAGGAGAAGTTTCTAAGAGGTTATGAATTTGTGCACGAGACTTATGGCGCATACAGAAGCATTGAAGAACTCTGGGATGGTGAAATATGAGCTGCCTGAGATGTTTAGATTGTGCTTTTGTTATATATGGTTTTCACACATTTGAGCTGGATAGTGTAACGCTGTTGTACTTTTGATTTATGAAAGAACTTACGATACATAGTTGTTGTACTTGTGTTTTTGCGTTGTTGTACTTGTGTTTTTGCATTTGACATTTCTCTAGTACGAGGACTTGATCGACAGAAGTACAAAGTTATTATGTTCTAAGATGGATTTGATTGTAAACAAGTAAGTCAATACCAGAACTACAACTATAAAGTGGTTAAAAGTGTTTATTTTCAAATCCTTAAGCATTTTAATTTTGTTAGTTAATAAACTATTTAAATTATTAGGATTGAAATGCGACTGTTCATTGGGATTGGGCATTCAATTGCTCCATTGATGCAATTAGTTTTTAAATATTTATTTAAATATGTAATATTTATTTAAGAATAATTATTATAATTACCAAAAATGGTTTCTAAATTTAATGAAAACAAAAATTGTGAAAAATAATAATTATTAATATAAAATATCAATTTAATACAATTTAATTATCCTAAACTTTAAATAACAACATGGCTAAATCCATTGGAAGAGCACATTGGCGCCTTCTTGAGCATCGCACTGATCGGCTGAACGATCTTGAGTCTGTTGCTCCCCTTCAACCTGATGGTCACTCGGCGTTTGCTACGTCTCGGGTACTTGACTCCTGAGCTGAGTTAGGTCAGGATCAGTTAGCCACGTTATATCAGGAAAACAATCTCCTAATTGATGCTGTAGTGTCTGCAACCTGGTAAGGCTGATGAAATGTCTCTGTCAGCTACTACTAAAAACCCGACATCATAGGTGGCCCACTCGATGTGGGACGGTGATACAATGGCAGTGCCAGCTGGTATCCCTGTAATCCAGGGAGACAATGAAGTGAAGATCGGGATTTGGGATCCTAACATCCCCTGATATAGTCCAAGAAGGATCAAGGTGTGGAATCCCCCTCAACTTGACCTTCCTAGAATAAGGACGGGATCAACACTGGAAAGCAAGGCCCCTTGAGCCTGCATCTGTCTGATAGTTGCGCCCAACCAAGGTTTGTAGTCGCTCCTAACCAAGGTTTGCAATAAGGACTTAACCCTTTACATCTTTTGCTCTGACTATGCTTGTTGGGCCCGCTAAGCTGCAACTTTTGCCTGAACAATAGCGAGTTATGACCGGAGTTTTGTGTTCTTTTGGCACCATTGATCATGATGGTTGTTCTTGTACCTCTAAAGTTCTTAATGGTTAGGATATAGTTAATATTAAAACTTATATGAAAAGTAAAGGTTTAAAAAGGACCACTAAGATAAATCACAAATGGTAAAGTACAATATAGATTTTTTCATTCCTCAGCCATCCAACTTAGACAATCAATAATTTTCGAACAGAGATATATTATGTATATATAGTAATTGCAAATCCTTTCAGTTATCATATATTCATAATGTTTCTCAATGTATTAAGAATTATTGACAAACACTCTATAGTTTATCCATGTGTACATAAAGTTACTGATAAAATATTTATCATTTAAAAAAAATGTTGAATACAAATAGTGTATAAGTTACCTCTATACTGATAACTATGGATGCATTAGAGCTTGAGTCGCTGAGAGAAGGAAGAGCCAGAGAATGAGAGTAAAGAAGGAGAAATCAGAGAAGGAGGAAGAATGAGGAAGAAAGAACAGGGGGGGGTGTGATATTTGCGAATGAGTGACTAATATCTTTAAGTGCGACTGAAATTCGATTAAAGGCAAATTTTTTTGGAAAAACAGACAAAGTGACTGAAAAACTAGTTATTAAGAAGGTTTAGTCACTCTTCAGTCATTTTCCATGTGAGTCTCAGCAAGAAGCTACTATTAAGCAACTGAACTATGGAGCCACTGAGTTTCAGTTGCTCCTTTCAGTTATTCCATTGTATTTCTCTTCAAGTGAAATTTTCACACTGCACAGAACTTGTTATAGATAAAAATTTATATTGTGTCAATTTTGAGAGTGATTTTAATTGCTTTTTGTAATACTTTTTTTAGATTAAAACATTAATTAAAAATTCATTATTCTGAATTTTGTTTTTGTTCAAAACCGATTTGAAAGTTCACATTCTATCTATCTAATAATCATTTGAATAACTTTTTTTATCAAGTGATTAATTTTTTACAACTTTTTCTGTAAAAATGTGTAAAATTACCCTTACTTTTTTAAATAATATTTTAAAAATAATTTTTAGACTTAAATTATGGAGTTTCAACCGGTATATAAATTAAGTAAAAAGTTAACAAAATTAAGAATAATCCATTAAATAACACATTATTTAGAACCAATTCATTTTAACTTAAGTCAACTTAATAAAAAAATAGCTTAGTTTTATTTTTACTTTTTTTTTTATTCAGAACTAATTTTAATTAAAAATCAATATTACATAGTTATAATTATTTAAAATACTTTTTACATCTTCTCTACATACACCCTTAATTATTATCAGTTTATTTGTTTGACTTGTCTTTGATCTAGTTATTAGTGAAAAGAAAAGCTTAAATAACAAAAAATCGTTAATTTGAACCAAATATGCTTTAATTTTCTTATTCTATTCTAGTTCTCCCTCTCGCCAGGCTTGTTGGAGGCAGCCTCATCTTGTTTTAATCCTCTCCCTTGTCAAACTCCATGACCACTCCCAACTTGAACCCCTCCAAACACTTTGGCAATCCTTAAAATTTTCAACCCAAACAATCCAGAGAACCTCTTCTCAAAGACATTCATTACCTACCCAAATGTCTTTCCAGAATTTAATCTCCTCTCCATTAACCAATAAAAAGAGCTGGATTCTTCACATATTCATACCAACCAGCAACCCCAAATATTTGAACGTCAATTTCTTTGCTTTACACTTGAGAATTTTTGCCGTTGCTTCCACTTAGATTCAATGTCCGTGATGGTCACAGCCCATCGCAGGCACTAACCATATCATTGGTGTCCTTCATATTATAAAGGAGTTCATTATCTTTTCTATTGTCATTAGAAGAAAGTTAACAAAAGAAAAAATAAAGAAAAATAAATTTTTTTTTCTTATTGTGGTGGATTTACTGTTTTCATTTTTGTTGCAATACATTGGAATAGAGCTCTCTAAGGTTTTCCAAAGGTAAGAGAATAAATGAGGTTATTTAGTGATCCTTTTAAAAAAGGATTTTCATGCAGCGCCGAGAGTCCTTTTAAAGATAAAAATTAAATACACTACCAAAACTTCAAATTATCTTAGTTTTCATTTGTGCGTATTATTATTGGTTTAGTTGCTTAGTTGAGGCTAATAATTAGATGGGCCAGTGAAAAGAACAGCTTAAACAACAGAATAAGAAGATCTGAGTTCGGAGACAAACAGAATTTGAATCCTTTCCAATAGGTAACAATTTCTTTGTTCTTCTATTTTGAACTCATAAAATTTTCCTTTCTTCCCTTCTTCCTCGTCATCTTTTTGTATTCTTTGTTTTTGGTATATATGCCCTTTTCGCTTCTGTGTTCTGATAAGATTAAATGTTTGAAATTTTAGTTCAGTATCTTTTATTTTGTTTTATTTTAAATATTACACTTGGGGATGCATGCATGATTTGGAGATTTTTTTAAATAAAGTAATTGCAAATGCAAAAAACATAAGATGTAATATATACCGCAAAATTGAAATGGTTTTTTTAAACATATAAATTTGTGAGATTTAATTAATTTTTTTATCAAGATATTTAATTAAATTAATTAAACTAATACTTTGGAGTCCTGTCTTATTAACATTTTTTTCAAAGCTTAAAAGTTAAATGCAACTCGAGAGTTATGAAATGGCATTCATTTCTGTTAGTTTTGAATATTTCTAAAATAATATGTTTGTTTATTTTTATTTTTTTTTGTATATGCTATACTATTTCAAAGCTAATTTTTTCTATCTCTTTCAACAACATTTGTAAGAAATATTCGAAGAAAAAAGAATTTATTTTTTTCCATAAAATCAGTCTTTCCCCATATTTAAAAGGTCAAATTAAAAACCAATGTTAAAAGGTAATGGAAAAAATTACAAATTTACCACTCAAAAACTTATCAACGATGTAGATTTTCCAACAATGTTTTCATCGGCCTAATTTTATACCTAGCTTTGAATCGCGATGTTTCTGTTGGGTGCAAATGGTTTTCTGTTTCTTCACCACCACAACTCAGCCATACCCACCAACGCCACCACTGTCACTGCCCCTTTTCATTTGGCTACCACTCCACGTAGGCCTTTTCGCTGTCTTCCTCACTTGCCAACCCCGTAAGGCCGTCATAATAGCCATTGCCGAGGACAGGACGGCAAGATTGCGATTCATGATTCAACCAAAGCAACTGTGAGCAACCACTGTCACTTCCTTCCCTGAGGTCGTCGATAGCCGTTAAGGTTGACCCTGCCACCACAGTAGAAATCGGAAGAG
The DNA here is from genome assembly GCA_005392925.1 of Aquilaria sinensis. Lineage (NCBI taxonomy): Eukaryota > Viridiplantae > Streptophyta > Magnoliopsida > Malvales > Thymelaeaceae > Aquilaria > Aquilaria sinensis. The sequence continues at coordinate 195,070 of SMDT01003291.1, forward strand.
AGGAGAGCTACCGCTTCCACCGCCTCCCTTGGCCCCTCTGTCACCATTCCTCTCCACCACAACCTGAGCTCCGCCGCCACCTACTGCCAATTTAACTGCAGAGTGGCAAACTTACACTGACCGAATGATGTTGGTATGGAATTCAGGCACTAATGAAAATATCGGAATGAAATTTGGACCTTCTGCTAGTTTAGAATGGTAACTTTGTCATTTTAGCCAAAAGTAATTGAGGAAGGGAAAAAATTGTACACTTGTGTTCTTTTAACGCTCGTTATTATTCGTTTGGACATTTGTCAATGTAGCTATGACCGAACCCGCCTTCTTCCAAATCACCTTTATCTCCTGTTTTTGGCTTTATTTGCATGCTTGTTGCCATGTTTTGATTGTTATATAGTATGTAATTAAAAATTTTAAAAATTTTGAATATATTATTCTATATTTTAGCCCTTTATATATACATCTTCAATTCATTGATTTAATTTGAGTTTGGAGTTGTATTATATATAGGGTTTCAGAATATGTTTCCTGAAGAGGAGTTGAAAAGCTTGGATGGGTTCAAGCAAGGGCCAGATCATGTAGAGGTCAAATGTGGTTGCAGCAGCAAGAAGTATGGAGATTTTCCTGGCAAGCTTAGAGTTTTCTCTGATGGTCGGTTTGTAATCGAATGTGAATGCTTTCCTGGTTGTGATGGAGGTGAGAATTAATAAGCTTGGATTTAATCTAATTAAGAGAAAAAAAAAGCTTGAAACCTTGTTTATGTTTCTGTATAATAGTTTAATTTGAGTCATTGGGACCTGACCCTTTCCCAGAATTTTCCCTATCCAATATTTCCTTTTATTTTGGATTTTTTCAAGAACAATGCTCTTAGAGTTGCTTTCTGGTTTAAAAAAAAATTATGAGGGTGTTGAATAAATATTTTTCCCTTTCTTAGGGCTTGCGGGTGAAGACACAGAATTCGACCCGCAACTAGCTAGGATTAAGGCTCAGTTGATTTATAGGTTACACTAATAATATGATCTTTTTCTTTTCTTTTTGATGATGAGATGGTGAAAAGATAAGTTAAGTCCATACAATTTCGAGAAGCATTCAGGCCGGCCAGGGATGAGGAAGTGGACGAGCCACATTTGGGTGTTGAAGAATGAGAAGAAGGTTCCTCTGTGGAGAACTTGTCTCTTGAAGTACTATAAACACGCATCAAATGAGGGTAATGGTTATGATGCCAAAAGGATTTTCCACCGCGACGAGTTCGTCAGTTGCTTCAGGTGCAAGAAACAGCGGAGGTTTCGGCTTCGAACAACAAACGAATGCAGGATCTACCATGATGCTTTGGCTTCTGAGAAATGGAAATGTAGTGATCCACCATTTCCCAAGTGAGTTCTTACATTTTACTTTTTCCTGCAATATGTTACTTGCCAATAACTGTTATTGTTGTTGTTGTTTAACACTTGCTGGTCATTAGATGTTTGATAGTTTGGATTGGTTTTGTTTGAGTAGCTACTTCAGTTGTTAATCCCTTTCATTTTTTTTTTCCTTTTTTGTGCTCAGAAATGCTCCCTCTGTGTCCCACCAGTGTTACCCTATTTGGTTTGCCACCAAGATTAAGAAAGTTGGAAAAGTTTGTGTATTGTTTTCACTTTTGCCCTTAAATTTTTGCGCATATATCAGGAAAGTTGGAAAAAAAAGTGGATATTAAAATGAAAGTTTAAAGGGTATTATAGTGAAGCAAGTTACTAAATATGAAAATGTTACAAAGTTTTAGAACCGCAAAAAAATAAAATATAAAAAAAAAGGGGGCAACATTGGTGGGACGAAGGGAGTATTTGACAAGAGTATTCATTTCGTTCTTGAACTTATCATTAGCAACTTGATGGAGGATTAGGATGCTTAATCTTGTGTGGGAATTAATGAAATTGCAGAATGAGTTGTGAGGAGGAAGAAGAGAGAGCAAGTCGGAAGAGCTGCAGGGGGTGCCCTCGGTGGGGCACATGCAGGGGCTGCACCAAATGTGTGTGTTTTGGCTGCCTCAAATGTCGCTTCCAAGACTGCTCTTGTCGCACTTGTGTCGATTTCATGCAGAATGCGGAGCCCTGATTAGAGGCCACCAAATGGATAACCAAACCAAAACGGTACTTTACCTATCAAAATAACATAAGCCTAGTGATCCAGGCTTTATAGTTGTTATTCGAGGAATCCCCGACCTTTTGACAATTGTTATGTACCCAACAATAATAAATGTTTCGATGTAATTTACACATTGCTTGGTAGTGCGTCTAATTTGTTTCTTGGGGTATTCGTTTGTATGTACCCTACCCAAAAAAAAAAAAAAAAAACAGAACAAAACAAAATCTTCCTTAACATCTCTCCCTTTTTGTTTGGTTGTAGCACAAGGCAAAAGGAAATCTTAACTTCCATTTTACACGTTTACTTTCTTGGAGCTTTATTTTCCCTGCTTCATTAGTTCCCTTTATTTCTTTATTTTCTAGAATGCTAGCCAGACAGAGACCTACAGGTAAGAATTAACTACCATATAGGCATTGGGTCAGCCCCATGGATGTTATATAGCTTATTTTCTTATCCCAAACGGTCCTTGACCGTCAAGTTGTGCTATAAAGTACCTTACTTCATAAAGTACCACTCTCAAATGTCTCTCCTATCTCTATGCTCTCACTTTATCTAAAACTATAAGAGAAATGTAAAATTCCATTAAAAATTGGTTGCCAGCCTATCGGTCATCAATCAGTCACTAATTGATCACAAAAAAAGTATCTTGGAGGCTTTAGCAGCTGACTAGTAGATAGGTTGCCAGTTGCTAAACGAATAGGTTTTTGGAGACCCGATCATTTGGACCCCAATTGGTTGCTAAAAAGCGAAAAACCGACCAATTGACAACCAAATTGCCTGTAGGTTTGTGGCATCCATCTTGTAGTGTGACTTCCATTTCCCCACCGTCCGCTGCTCGTCAGGCCTTAGCCCCTACATGCGCTAGGAGATATGGCTGGCCAATCATTATCTTTTCTGAGCCTTGCCCACGTAAGCCTCTCCACGATCATTACTACCATGGTCGAAGATGTTGTCCCTGGCTTCAAGTTTTGTCATTACAACCAACTTCAGAGCCTTCTAACTCTCTATCACCAAGTTTTACTCCATGATCCTTAGCATTTCTTTCTTTTATCTTACGATTGATTTTATTGATGTCTCTAGTTTTTTCTTTTGTTTTTACTAGATTTGGCAAAGCATGGATTGAAATTGTTGACCAGAAATCCGCCATGCTCCACTCATTATTTGGATGCTTTTGGATGTGCCAGCCATACGATCTCCTAGTGCATGTAAGGGGTGAGGTTTGAGAAGAAGTGGATGGCGAGGCCGTGGAAGTTAGAGAAAGTGAGAGTACGAATAAAGGAGAGGGACTTGAGAGCAGTAAGTGAGAGTGAGAGGTCGGAGAAGTAGTTAGAGAGGTAGAGGGAGAAGAGGTGATGAAATGGTTTGGTTGCACTGTAGCTGGTAGCATTGTGGGCGGAGGGAGAATGTCTCGATTGAAGTGTTAGATTAATAAATTTTAGGGTGCTTGGAGCAGGATGAAAGAAATTTAGGGAGTAGACTGGGCATATTTTTGTTTAGATTTTATGAAAAGTAATGATGACAGTGCCATAAGCTACCCAATTAGGAGGTGCGATATGAGTTACAGAGCCTTAATAGCACAATTGAGGGTGAGGGATCCATTTGAAACAAGAAAATAAGTTAGGTGACCATTTGTGAAATTTACCCTGTCAACTTTTCTGTCTTTGGATCTACAAATCTCAGTGTTCATTGCTTTTCTGTTACCACCTCAAAAAATGCCTCAATACACTTACAAGGGTTTGAATGCATTTTCACAAACTAAACTTGAGTTGTTAACAAGTTGAAGTGATAGTTAATTCTTTCAACTAGATTAAAGCTTGAGTTGTTGACAACGCCCTTCACAAGTTAACTTTGTGTAGTAGAAATTAAATGCTACTAGTTGGATTGCATAATAACCCTCTAATTATTTCCACACCATCTTACTTGACTTTTGTATATTTTTCTAACCTTCCAAAAAGACTCTTATTTGCTTGTCCTTTCTTTCCCAAGTCCTTACGTCATTCAAAACTTGAGATGCCCATTTCTCCTATACAAACTTGTGTTGCACGCATGTGCCACTGGTTTAGCCGAAACCAAATATACCAGTGAAATTTAGTTGAAATTACATTTACATCCTCTAGTTTCAGCGAGCACACTTTCTCTCATATTCTCCAAAAGCATTAATCAACCAAGAGTTTTAAATCACCCATAACCTTTTGCCAAAAAAAGCAAGATTGGATTAGATTCAAAGCAATACGTTGACTTTGGGATCTCCATAAATAGAGGACATCTAAGCATGTAATTTGAACAATCTCCCCCTCAAAGGAATATATACAAATAATCAATGGAGATAATTAGCGAAAGCATTAATAGTGCTTATATCTTCTTGGTTTTGCTAGTGAGTATTGCTAACGTAGAGATAGAGTTGGGAAACGCAGAGCAGGTGATGCCGGTGAGCCTCAGGTGCGGCGACCCTGCAAGCCGTTGCTACAACCAGTTGATCAGATGCCCTTACGAGTGCCCGCTGGCTTGGACATGGTACCCCGACACGGTCAAAGTTTGCTACCTCGATTGCTACTCTCCCATCTGCCATACTTCTTGCAAGTGTAAGCCATCTTCTCCAATCCACCTAGTTCTAAATCTAACTAAACTGGTATATATAGCTAGATTCAGAACCAGTACAATAATTATGAATGTATAAAAACTGGTTGGAGACCCTACTCGTCTCTATATAATTGAGCTAGCTTTGAGTTCTCTGTTCAATTTTTATGGTTCATATTTACCTTTTTGTTGGAGTTTTACAAATGAAACAATACATAATTGAAACTGATAATTCGCTTTAGTGGTTGGCCCAAGAAGATGTATATTTAAACTCATTTCAAAGTGAAAATTTATCAAGTTACGGCAATTCGAATTACAAAAAAAATCACCACGGCAAAATAAGAATTAATATGGATTATTTTTATTGTCTTAACAGTTATGAGTAGAATGGTTAAAGTCCACTTTTGTCACTAACATTCTAGAGTTGCTATGGGTCTTATCGGGAACAATTGAGAATGTTTGAGTGCTTGATGAACAAATACGAAAAAAACAATTGAGGGCTGTTAGTTAAAAGATATAACACTTTGATAGTCTTTTTAAGATTTTAGCCCTTTTTTTACGATTATAGTTGATGCCCTTCGTGTGCCCTTGCGCAGATTGGAATCCAGACTGCGAGACCTACGGTGCCGCCTGCTACGACCCACGTTTCATCGGCGGCGATGGCGTAGTCTTCTACTTCCACGGGAAGGTCAACGAGGCCTTCAGCCTCGTCTCCGACACCAACATCCAAATAAACGGCCGCTTCATCGGTCACCGACCCGTCGGCCGGACCCGAGACTTCACCTGGATCCAATCGCTAGGCATCTTGTTCGGCGCCGACAAGTTCACCCTCGAAGCCAAAAAGACCCCGACATGGAGCAACGACACCGACCACTTGAAGTTCACGTACAGTGGCGAAGTTCTGACGATTCCCGAAGGTCTGCCATCCGTTTGGTCAAGTTCACCAGACAAGGAAATCGAAGTTCAGAGAATTTCCAGGAGAAATAGTATCGTCCTCAAACTAAAAGGGTCGGCGGAGATTCTGGTTAAAGTCGTGCCTGTGACCAAAGAAGACGATAGAATTCATGGATACAAAATACCTTCGGACGATTGTTTTGCCCACTTAGAAGTTCAGTTCAGGTTCTTCCATCTGTCGTCAGAAGTAGAGGGAGTTCTTGGCCTTACATATCAGCCGGATTTCGTGACTACGGCCAAGCCCGGCGTCGCCATGCCTGTTGTTGGTGGTGAAGACAAGTACAGAGTCTCTTCGCTTCTTTCTGCAGATTGCAAGACTTGTTTGTTCAATGGTTCGAAAATGGCGATTTCTTCTGCTGTGATGGAACACAGCACTTTAAATTGGGACTGTACGAATATTGGAGCTTCTACTGGACATGGAATCGTTTGTAGAAAGTGAAAGTCGAAGACGAGGGAATTTGATCCTCTAAAGTACAAGGAGGATCCCTTCCAAATGTGTTTCCGATAAAGCCATCCCAGATAGTTTGCTATTTGGGATGTATTTTATACATTATAGTAATAAAAGTGAATATTTTCAATTTTTGAACGGACGTGTATTATACAATTATAGGACTCATTTGACAACAGTTTTTATAATTATGTTAGAATTTTGTATAATTTATTAATAATGGAGATAAAACCGTTAAAATTTAAAACTAAAAGATAGTTTTAATAGTTTTTTTTGTTCAAAATTTTAATGCTAATTACTAAAACTAATGTCAAATGAGGTTATAGTTTAATGGAAGGAACATCCAAGTTGACTGATTATGGACACTTTGGAGTCCATCTGATCATGCACCTGGATAGACGGGGACAATTCCGTCACAGTGATGGGCGGTAACGTAATGCATTTCTCAATAGAATCAAACTCAATAATGGTACAATTATGACCTAGTCACAGTAATACCGCATGTAGTGAATTAAAGATAATAAAATACTAAAGGTTTACCAGAACCTATGCCCGTTCAATGGCTAAGGATCCATGGTTTGAGTTTTTTTTTTTTGATAGAATAAGGATATATAAAAAGAAGAGGGAACTACAAGACAATGTCCTTGCCCTTGTTGAAGGGGCGATTAATAGAATGAAGACCAAAATTGGGAGTCGAGACCCCCTGATTACAGCCGAAAGTAAGGAAGCTAAGGTGGGCACTAATATAACTAGTGGCGGAACCACATAGGGGCAAGGCAACCTCCTGCCCCTAAGAATTTTGAAATTTCATAAATGTGATGTATTAAGTTGGTCATCGTAGGAAGTTAAGGACTAGATTTGAGTTTACCCGGGCAACTGGTATTAGCCCCAACAGTCCTAATCCTTGCCTTACACTACAAATTCGTCCATAACCTCTTCATCATTCCATATCCATCCTAAACCTTTGTCTGATTTGCTTTAATCTGAACGTCACTCTGTCTGACTCTCTTTTCCTCCTATACTATACTTCAGTGATTATTAATTAAAACAAATTAACCATTTTATAAATTTTTATTTATAATAGATATTATTTGAAAACTATATTACACCTAATAATTATTTAAATAGTTTTTTAATAAAAGTAAATTTTTATAAATAATTGTTTAAATAATATTTTTCTCCTAGGTTTTAGCCCTCACTTGTCTCGCCTCTGCCTAGTTCCCTTGAACCTAAAAACTTGGTTTTGCCACTGAATATAACTACAGGGATCTAAACGCGCGCAATTGTCAGTAACCACCATTGATTTTAATTAGCACATCAGAAGGCAACTTAAAGGAAACAAACTTTCCTAATATAAAGAAATTAGCCATAGTTAGTCTATCTTCATTTTCCCTTTGGGACTGGCGACTAGAGACCTTATGAGGATATCACCACACCATGCATGCATGAAACTAGAAATTAACCCATTAACCATTCCCCACTTCCCAGTAAGTATGTTTAAAAATCCAACACCAATTCCTTCTGATATATGTTTTTCCACAACTGAGAAGCGCACTTAGAAGAGGGCCTATCACCATATTTACCCAGTAAAGTTAGATAATTCCCTAACTGAGGTAATTCCGAAACCTTCCTGGCTTTTTGGTTTCATTAGGACTCCGAATTAACAAGATAGAGTTTTCTATTTTAAGGTGAAGATCCCCAACCAAAATCTCTATTGGTTTTTTCAATCTGATCAATGATGGAGGTATGAAGAGAATTTAGATGCATGAAACAGTTAAGGATGTTGGCGAAAACATATTTAGTCAGTTCTACCCTGCTGGCAATGGATAAACACTCTTTATTCCAACCACTAAACTTCTTATGCATCTTATCAATAATGAAAAAACATTTCTCTTTCGACCATTTACCGTGATGCGTAGGAGAGCCAAAGTACTTACCCAAACTTGTAGTTTCCTAAAAACCCAAAATACTACAAATACTAGCTCTAGTGGTAGCACTAGCAGTTTTAGCGGGAAATTTTTTTTTTGGATTTCTCATTACTAATAACTTGACCCAAGAGATCACGTAAATCTTTCAGAATGTTTGAAATGGTATGAGCAGATTTGTGGGAAGTATTTGCCATCAAAATAATACCATCAACAGAAAAAAGTGAGATAATGCAACTCCCTTTCTTCTAATCTTAAACAATTCCCAATCTCTATTTCACATTCCATATAGACTCTAGATGCAAGAAACTCAAGACAGAAAATAAAGATTTAAGAGGCACTACTAAAAAATCCGTCTTTTCCAACTGTTTTTTTACCAACGGTCAAGCCATTGGTAATTACCAACATGTAGAATCGTTGGTAAAAATCTTCCAACGTGCACGTGTTGGTGGTTTTTTTTTTTTTGTTAGCAACGGCTGTGACCGTTGGAATTGGGTTGCTACTGTCACGCGTTGGAAAATATATACAATAATTAGGAAAATGCATGTGTAACCTTTCCAACGGCTTAAGCCATTGGAAAAAAAAGGTCATGTACATTTACCAACGGCTGAAGCCGTTGGAAGCTGATTAATGAAACAGTGCGTTTCGGCCTTAGGTTTCCAACGGCCATATGTTTTTAAATTGCCCCCCCTGCGCAGGTCGTCTTCCTCGTCGTGACAGATTCGCGTCTCTCTCTCCCCTGCAAACGTATTCTTCGCACAGCACACACATTCACGTGGCGTCGTCGATTGGGGCCCGAAACAGCTTCTTTGAGGTCGAAAATGCGTGGATCTGCTGTCGTTTACCACGATATGAAGGTTAGTTAAAGCTGGTGTGATTATAGTATTTCATTTGTTGCATATCCTAACTCTATGTCTGTCTTTGCTTTCGATTTGCTTAATTGCGTTGCTGTATATCTTAATTGCTCTACCATTATTTACTTAATGGCTGCTACCATTCTTCATCACCACTAAAATACGCTTCATCGCCAATGAAAGATTATTTCTGAGATTGAATCTCTGGTCCATCTTCTTCCGCTCGCTAGCCAGGGATTCATTCGAAATCCGAATGGCTGGTCCATCTTCTTCCCATCTCATCCAGCAGCAGCTAGAGCATCTTCCTCTAAGCCACAGCCTCCAACTCCTTTGCCACCCAAAGCTCCCGCCTGGCACTGCTTCCTTCCTTGCTACACACCCAGTAGGGACTCGAGGGAGGTGAGAGAGGACGAGGCCCATTCCTGGTCTATATTTTGACCTTGAAGTGCTCAACGACATTGTATTCTTTGGAATGATCAATTTGTAATCCCCCAACACCATCAGTATTTTTTTTATGGAATTTTTCTTTTGCCTATTGGGTTTTGATGATTATATATTTCTGGTTTTGGCGCATGTCTGGCTATTTTAGTTGATGTCCCCAGAGATAACAACCCATAAACTTTGTACTTTTTCCTCTTAGTTTCCGATTCCTCAACGAAACAGTTTAGAGCTCATGAGGGTTGAATTTTTTTCACTTGCTTGAGTAGCTATCTTGAAATGTTCTGAATAAACATGGTACTGTTGTCTATGTTACTACAAGTTTCTGCTGATTGAACCATACATGCATTAGATGAGTATTAAAAACCCGGTTTATAGTACGTGTACTGGAATTTGAGTGTAAAGAAACCTGGCGTAGATTATGGTACTGGATGTTCTATGGAAGATGTGGTTGGAATGTAAGGTAGTTTAATTGTTAATTGTTTATATGTTATATATTTATATTTTTTTTATTATTTCCCAAATGGAGTATTGGGTGTCGAATGAAAGATTATTTCTTGTAATATACAGAAAGCTGATGGGGATTTTCTGTTTGTTGAATAATAGACAATTAAACGGCGGAATAGTTATAGTGCGCACTATAACTTTTTCCGAGAATTTTTTGATTTTTTTTTAGGTATTTCTCCCTATTTGAGCTTCTTGGTTGATAATGGGTTGAAGATTTTGGTTTTTATTGCAGGATTGAAGTTATTTGGAGGTGTTTGAAGGAAGTTAACATTTTGATTTGAGGTAACCGCGTTTATTTCAAATTTTTTCAATTTTTCCCCAATAAATACTCATTTTCGGATTATATACTGTTAATTTGGTTTGAAATATGTGCAATATTTATTATTTTTTGTTGTATTTGGTTGGAGATTTAGTTTTTAGGTTACCCATTACAATTGCAAATTTATGTGCATTTTCTTACAATTTTTTGTTTATTTTTTGGATTAATTAGAAATTATGAAATTATTAGTTTTAAGTGATTTGTTTAGGTAGTATATTTACATTTTGCAATGACAAAATATTGTAGAATATGTATATTTTTTTCATATGGTGAAAAATAATTTTTAAAATAAAATGAGATTAGCTAAAATATATTTTAAAAAAAATGATACTTCTCTATTTGAACTAATTGAAAAATGAATAAAATGTTAAACAAGTAAATATTAATATTAATCACAAGCATTAACTATTGGTTTATAAATATTAAAATCCATTATAGATATAGAAATTATTAGTAAATTTACAAAGATATAAATTATTTAGAAATATAAAATTTATTAGAAATATATTATATATTTAGAGAAAATAGATTGGATGTGGTATGAAATAAATATTGTTGGTGAAATAATATTTACTTTTAAATAGATTATTGTATCTATATAATATTAACTTTCAAATAAAATTAATTTCATTTAAAAACTAAAAAAATAAAAATAAAATAGCTAAAAAAATATAAAAATAAAAATAAGTTAGTTCACTTAAATTAAAATGAATTATATAGAGCATCCATTTCTGACTTTTTAAATCTTTAATTAGAAGGAAAAGCAACTCTGGATATGGAAATTTAGTTTGTGTTGTATTTGGTTGGAGATTTAGTTTTTAGGTTACCCATTACAATTGCAAATTTATGTGCATTTTCTTACAATTTTTTGTTTATTTTCGGGATTAATTAGAAAGTATGAAATTATTAGTTTTAAGTTATTTGTTTAGGTAGTATATTTATGTGCGCAATTATTTAGTATAATTTAAAATAGTAAATAATTTGTAATGTTCATTTGTACATTTTTTGTTGTTGATTTATTTGTCTATTTTTTTATTCATGTATTTTAAAAGGATAAATAAAAAGATTTATTATGTGCCAAAAAATAGGGAAAATAACAAAAACAAACAAAGAATGTGTGAAAAAAAAAAAAGAAATGAAATTGAAGAATGTCTCGCTGAAATGGCACTAGGCTGGTTAATAATTATTATATGGTAGACATATGTCTAATTAGACATAGTTTTTCAATACCTAAACTTAATTTACACTCAATCCTGCATCCTTAACAAAATTATAGTTCTACCCTTTACTTTAATACCTTAACAAAAGTGTCATGAATAATTACTTATTCATCGTCCATCATTTAATTTTTTTAATTGAATTATCCTTGCTATATAACCAGCATTCCCCGTACATATAAATATATAAATACACACACACACACACACACACACACACAGATGAATATAATTATATATTTGGTACAATCATAAATATATATAAGTTCATGAAATTTTCTCTATAAACATAATTTCAAAAATTAAATTTAATAAAGACATGATATCATATACAAGGAAGTAAGAATCATAAGAATAAATCCCAAACCTTAATAATTAATTAAACCCTAAATCCACATTCTATATCCCTAAACCCTCAATTAAACCCAAAGATGTAAAACCCTAAACTTGATATACCATTAATTAACCTTAAATCCCAAACCCTAAATACTGTACCCAAAACCCTAAAATCTTAAATTAAACCCAAAATACACAAACCCATAACCATAAATTAAACACTAAGACCTAAAACCCTAAACCCTAAGTACAACCCGTTAAACCTAAAGCCTTGTTAATTAAATGTAAACCCTAAAACCCTAAATTAAACCATAAATACACAAACCTCAAACCTAAAACCCAAATTAAACCCCAAGGCCTAAAACCCTAAACTCTAATTCTATATCCCTTAACCCTAAGAACCAAAACCCTAAACCGTAGCTATTTTTATATCCCTAAATCTTACACCCTAAAATATCCTAAACCTTATACGCTTATAAACCCTAAATCCTAATTCTATATCCCTAAACCCTAGCTAAGTAACTAACATTAACTCTAAATCATAACCCTAGAGCCTAATTAAACCATAAACCGTAAAACCCTAAACCCAAATTCTATATCCTTAAAACCCTCAACCTAATATACCATTAACCCAAACCCTAAATATATATCCCTAAACCCTAAATTTCAATACTGTAATATTTATAATTCAATAATCATAAACCCTTAAAAACCCTAAATCCTAATTCTATATCTCTAAACCCCATAAAAATTCGTAATCCCTAAATCATAAAAAAATCTCCAAATTAATCCCAAATAGCCCTTAAAATAATTCCCAAAACCATAATATTGAATTAATTCAATTTACCCCAATAACCTTATGTAGATAATTTCATATACCTAAACACACATTTTAAACCCTAGACAAAATATCAAAAATATAAAACCCAAAGTCTATATCCAATACCCTTAACCTATTTAAAACCCTTAACATCCTATAAAAAAAAAATCGAAAACCCTTAACCCTAACAAAATTTGTTTAAATACCCTCAACCTCTAAAGGAATACTTCACCCTAAACAACCTTAAACCCCTTAATTTACTCATTAAAGGGCAACTGTAGTCTTTATTAATTACCTTTTGTAGTTAGTAAATCCTATATGTAATAAACTATCCTTTAAAAATTATGAATTTAAGTACTAAGAACACGGACAGTAATGACTACAATAAGAACAATAATGATGACCGTAGGTTAATCATAACAACAACTAGATTGAGAATAAACTTTGTCTACCTAAGAATACTGTAAACTTGAGTACGTAAACGCCGAAGCATACTTGTGTTATTTTTACTAACTCAACCATAAACTTGAGTACGTATATCATTTAATAGATTGAGGTGTTTATGATTACGAACAGATTCTTTGTGTAATGGAATCCGCCCGTAGTTGGATGTACAGTAACCGTTTCTTGCCTGGCCGAACTGGTTACACACAACAGTGGGAGACCGGGGTGGAAGAATTTATATCATTTGCTGTATCCCACCCTGAAACTATGAGCGGGTTATGCATTCGCTGTCCTTGTCGGAAGTGTAAAAATTTGCGGTTTAATCAGGCTGATGAGGTCAGAGTTCATCTGTACAAATGGGGGTTTACGCCTTTTTACTTGAATTGGACCACTCATGGTGAGCCATTTAATGAAGCATCAGATACGACTCAGGATGTGGGTGGGTTTAGGGAGTTTGACCAGAGGTCTTCGATGAATCCATATGAGAGGATGGTATTAGATGCCGTTGGCCCTAGTTACTCACAATTTCCAGAAGACAATGTTGTGGAGCCGAATGAAAGTGCTCATAATTTTTTTAATCTTTTGAATTCAGCATCAACTCCTTTATGGGATAGGTGCGAAAGTCATTCTGAGTTATCTGTTGCTGTCCGCCTTCTCAACCTTAAGTCTGAGTATCACATGTCACGAGGATGCTTTAATGGCATTGCCCAACTAATGAAGGAGACTCAACTAACCGATAGTAAGATGCCATCAAATTGGTATGAAACTAAGAAATTAGTTTCCCAGTTGGGTCTGTCTCACGAGAAGATTGACGTCTGTGTGAATGATTGTATGTTGTTCTGGAAAGATGACAGTACCGATCGTATTTGTAAGTACTGTGGGTCTGAGACATATAAGCCAAAAAATGGAGGTCGTGGTAAAGATCGACCGAGGAAAACCATGCATTATTTACCACTAAGCCCTCGTCTGCAACGCTTATTTGCGTCATTGGCAACAGCTGAGCAGATGAGGTGGCATAAGGAGCAAACACAGGTCCCAGGTGTGTATAAAACATCCATCAGATGGTGAAGCTTGGAAACATTTTGATCAGACCTACCCATGGTTTGCTTCGGAAGCACGAAATGTCAGATTGGGGTTGTGTGCCGATGGATTTACACCTTTTGGACCATCTGGGAAACAATACTCTTGTTGGCCTGTGATCGTTACTCCGTATAATTTGCCCCCTTGGATGTGCATGAAAAAACCCTATATGTTCCTTTCGTTGCTGATTCCAGGTCCACGTAGCCCAAATCATAAGATTGATGTTTATCTACAACCTCTAATAGACGAGCTACGACATCTGTGGTTTGATGGCGTTGAAACATGGGATGTGTCATTGAAACAAAATTTTATTCTGCGAGCAGCATTAATGTGGACCATAAATGACTTTCCGGCTTATGGCATGCTATCAGGGTGGATGACACATGGGCGATTGTCTTGCCCTATTTGTATGGGTGAAAGTAAAGCATTTCGACTTAAGTATGGCGGGAAAATTTCTTTTTTCAACTGTCATCGGCAATTCCTCCCCCGGAACGACCCATATAGAAGGAATTGCACTTGCTTTAAAAAAGGGAAATCATAAAAGTCATTGTCTCCTCCACGCTTATCAGGTGAAGATATATTTGAAAGAATCTCATGGATTCCATCAGTTGGTAACGATGGTCCACAAAATCGACCGTGTGATTATGGGAAATCACATAATTGGACGAAGCGAAGCATTTTCTGGGAGTTACCGTATTAGGCCACGAACTTAATACGACATAATCTTGATGTTATGCATATTGAGAAGAATGTGTTTGAGAATATATGGAATACTATGATGGATGTTAAGAACAAAACGAAAGATAATGTGAAAGCACGGAAGGACCTGGAAATTTATTGTAATCGGCCGGAGTTAAACATGGTTCCACTTGATGATGGTCGTTCGTTCAAACCAAAGGCGAGGTTCACATTTGATGTTAACCAAAGGCAAGATGTGATTGCCTGGGTAAAATCTTTACGACTCCCTGATGGATATGCCTCGAATCTTGGGAGATGTATTGATACAGCTGGTTGCAATATGTATGGAATGAAGAGTCATGATTGCCATGTTATGATGCAAATGCTTCTCCCCATTGCCCTCGAAGCACTGCCCGACAATATTTGGAAGCCATTAACGGAGTTAAGCTTATTCTTTAGAGACTTGTGCTCTCCAGAGTTGCATGAAAATCACTTGTTTGCGTTGGAGGCCAATATTCCAATTATAATTTGTAAGCTTGAGAGAATTTTCCCTCCAGGGTTTTTTGATGTCATGGAGCATCTCCCAGTTCACTTGCCCTTTGAAGCAAGGGTTGGAGGACCTGTTCAGTACCGATGGATGTATAAATTTGAGCGGTGCATGCATGACCTAAAAATGAAGGTTTCTAATACTGCTCATGTTGAGGGATCGATATGTGAAGCATACCTTATAGAGGAGACTTCCATCTTTTGCTCTCATTACTTTGAGTCCCATGTTCCCTCCATGATGAACCGAGTACCGAGAAATGATGATGGTGGTCCTGTCCCATGTAATGGTGACTTGTAGTCCATATTCACTTTTCCGGGATGACCATATGGTGCATGCCGATATAGATTCCTCACGGATGATGAACTCAGACTTGCAACCACATACGGTCTTCTAAACTGTACTCAGATCAGACCATACCTAAAGTAAGTCATCGTTCATGTAAAGGCATTCCAACTGTGATTATGTTGAAATTCAGTACTACTCATCAAACAAAACTAACATATTTTTATTGTTTCTGTTATTGGCCACAGTATGTTTGTGGACATGGTCAGGGAAAGTGCACTTGAGATAATAATGTCCGAGATGGACATACACATTGAAAACAATTTCTCAGCCTGGCTCCGACAATATGTATGTGTGCTTTTAGGACAGAATGTATTGCAATATGTTAAGTTATAAAAGTCTCCATATATATTTACCTAAATTGAAATATGTTTTACATAGGTTGATGACCCAGGTAACAATATTGTCGATACCATCTTGTGGGATGTTGCATGTGGCCCCTCACGGCGAGTTCAGACATGGCCGGTGTATTTCACAAATGGGTACAAGTTTCACATAAGTGAATGGGGGAAGGACAAATCAACATTTAATAGTGGAGTCTGCATACGCAGCACGGGTGCAAGTGAAGTTGAATGTGATTTTTATGGTATATTAGAAGAAGTCATTCAACTCGAATATCCCGGCTTTCCGCATAAGAATGTTGTCTTGTTTAGGTGCAACTGGTTTGACCCAACACCTGAACGTGGAACTCGAATGCATAAACAGTTTGGGTTAGTTGAGATCCGAAATAGCCGCAGATATCAGAAGTTTGATCCTTTCATTCTAGCATCACAGGCTGACCAAGTTTACTACACACAATATCCGAGTAAGTCACGTGAAAGAAACGGGTGGTCAGCTGTTATGAAGATAAAACCTCGATGGATAATACAGGCTGCAATTCTGGACACGGATGACGTGTATCAAGACAGTGGATCTGTTAATTGTCAAAGAATTGAAGATGACCCAATTGAGGAGTTAGCTGACCCGGGTGTCGGTGATGATATTGAAGAAGATGTACTTGAGGAGGGGGGATCTAATGGCGAGACAGAGGATGATGAGGAGTTTATATCCGATGACAGTGACTCTGAAGAGTCCGAGGAGTTTGAGTCGAATAACAGTAGTGGATCGAATGAATGATTAGATAACATGTACTAAGAATAATGATAACCTGTAATTTCTAAGTAATGTGTAGAAAATATTTAGGCACCAGATATGTACCCCTAATACTGCACAATATATGTCAGTAAATATATGTTATGTTTAATTTACCAACTTACCTAAAAATAAATGCAGATGCCTCGTAAAGGGGATAACACCTATAAACGCCGACTTGGGAAAGGACCATTTGCGCAATTTAAGGAGGTAATGGAGCCAATACTTAATGAACGACATAGGATGGGTTCTTCATCCTGGGCACAGGAGGATGTCGGTGTACAGACGCAGGGAACAACAGTGCCAGCCACGCAGGTCCCCTCACATGAGCACCGATCTGACGGCGGTGGAGGCACGCTATTTGGACATGGATCTGGTGCGCGCCACCTGAGGCACCCCATAGTGACGACTCATCCCTCAGATGATGATATACATATTGATAACATCCCATCATTGACGTCACAGACAGCAGGCCGACCGCGGATGAGGATATCCCCACATGGTAACACGTAAGTGATAAATACCAGACACACGTATTAATATTAGTAAGAGTAAATACTTTACATGGAATCATTCTTTGAAACTTAAGTCATATAATTTCAACGTCACAGATTCATTCCAGCTGTGGCGACACGGTTAGTGACACCATGTTTCACCACACATTTCAAACCATATTCTGATTGGTCCTCTGTCTCTCCATCAGACCTGCAGCAATGGTGGCGTGTATTTGAGGTATACCAATAATATTACTATGTTAATGATGTAATAATGTTATAAGATATAGAATTGTATTTTCCCATGCTAATAGTTTAAACATATTAACTTGTATAGAGGAGCTGTGAGTGGGATCCTATACACCATAATGAGGTGTATCGGGTGTGGAATATATTGGGAGCACAGCATTACAGAAGCATGATGTCAGAAATTCGGCGTGTGAAAGATCCGGTTAAACGTCGAGCGAAGGCAAACTTTATGTCAGATGCTGCATATGCAGAAATGGAGGCATATTGGGCGAGTCCGAAGTTCATTCAGAAGTCTGCTAAGTTCAAGGCAATGCGAGCAACAATGACTGACGAGGATTCACAGTCTGGCTCTTGCAGCGCGACATATGCTGGGGGATCTATCTCGATGTCTGCACATTGAGAGCAAATGGTATGTATCTCGCTAATGTTCTTTCAAACAACAGTTCAGATACTAATGAAATTAAATTACATATTAATGTTACGTTTCATTCAATTAGAGAGAGAAAGATCCTGAGAAGAAGGACCCTGGCTTGTTTAAAGTCCTTCAGGCGACACATAAAAAGAAGAATGAGAAATATGTTAGTAAGCACTGTGAAGAAGTTGTTGTAAGTAGTAAAACTGTTTGGTCGCAGAATATTCTTAAGTTAATTACTATGTTTTACAAATTATGACATGACTAAATGTATTTTATGACGTTTCTGTAGACTCGTATCAGTGCAGAGATTGAGGAGCAAACACAGCAAGAGGATGGAATAGAGGCCATTGATGAACTAGCAATCATTAGTACTGCATCTGGCGGTAGAAGGAGAGGCCGTGTATTTGGATTAGGATCTGAGCAGTGTGTTATACCGGGACGCCGACAGCCAGGTCCCATCCCGCCTATCGACATCACACAGACACCGCAATTCAACGAGCAAGTACAGAAGATGATGGCGGAGGAGAATGCGCGAAGGGATGCGGAGTACGAGAGGAAGCTCGAGAGAATTAAGAGGAGACAGAGAGCAGAGATGGAGGCTCAGAGAGCCGCATTGGAGGCAAACCGGGCTCAGTTGGAGATTATTTGTCGTTCGCTAAACCTTCCGTGCCCGCCGGCACAACCAGTTCCACATTATCCTGATGACTCGGACTCAGAGGATGAGGAGATAGTCGGGACTCCGTGATGGGCGTCATCAACAGGTTAGCGCATTTCCAAAGTTCTTGTGTCAGAGCCCTAGACATAATAATTTTTAGACCTAAATCAGACTGACTTGATATTTCTGAAATGTGTAAGGCGTTGAATGTTGAATGCTTTCTTTCAGACATATCTGTTATTGTTTTAATTATGCTGTATTTGAGAATATTTTATTTTAATAACGTTGGCATAGCTGTGTCATGTTTATTGCTGAGTAAAGTCGGGCGTACTTTTGAATTGGTATTTTAATTTTGAATGTGGATTGAAATGGGGAAAAATATGAAACAATCGAGCCATGGAACGTTTAATATACATTACCAACGCGGAAATGGAGAACTTACCAACTTGCGCGCGTTGTTAATTACCAACGGCTTCATAACAACTACCTTACTAATTTCCGGCAGTTAGTAATTACCAACTGCCAAGTTACCAATAGCCAGCAGTTGGTAGGCTACCAACGGCTGGCAGTTGGTAACTACAACTACGCGATGGAAACCAAGTCCTTTTCATGACCGTCGGTAATTACCAACGTGTATTTTACCAACGTCTACACGTTAGAATTTATCAACGTTTTATGAGTTGCGCGTTGGTAAAAAATTTTCCAACGTATCGAATACCAACTGCCATTTACCAACGTGCAGTAGTTGGTAAATTCAATTTACCAACTGCTGCACGTTGGTAAATGGCAGTTGGTAAAGTCCTATATTTTAGTAGTGAGGAAAGGAGGTTGCCTTGTCTCATGACTTTTGATTGGTGACCTCTTGAGACACTTCTCCATTAATGAGAAAAGATATATAATTTGATGTGATCATGACATGATGAATTTTTATAGCCATATGGGGTGGGAAGATAAAAAAGTCCAAAGTTTGTCTAATGAAATGCCATTCCAGTTTATCATAAGCCTTATCCAGGTCAAGCTTTATGATCATGCAAACCCTTTTCCCTTGTTTATGTCTTAAAGATTGTAGAAATTCCTAAACAATTGTAGTATTATCCACGAATTTCCCACCTGAACAAAGGCACTTGCCAGGGACCTATTAATTTAGAAATATCATTTCTTAACATTCTAACCAAAATTTTAGAAATGATTTTATACTTGGTATTACAAAAGCTAATAAGTTTGAAATCTTAACAATCTCCAGATTTTCAATATTTGGGATAAGATCCACCAAGCTTTTATTCCATTCATCAAGAGTAACTTTAGAAGAAAAAATGCCATTGATGTATTTTACCTGAGTGCCCCTAGCAGTGTTCTAATATTTTTGCCAAAAAAAAAAAAGGATGAAAACCATCTGGTCCAAGAGCTTTGAAAGGTTTCATTTCCCAAAAGGCTTCATGAAACTTCTTTAAAAGAAGGAGTAGAAACCAAACTATCAAATTAAAACTCTTAAGATGCGTCTTATGCTCTGATATTTCAATAAGTGCTCCAATTAGTAACTTGGAGGGAGGAACAGAATAAATCATTGAAATGCTTAACAAGTAGATTGACAATCCCCTGTAGAGTCTCCACGTACCAGTTCCCCACATTATCTTTGAGTTTCACTATCATACTTCTTCTTCTTCTTCTTCTAGCAAAGGTCGATGTTCGAAAGAATCTAGTGTTTCTATCACCCCTACATGACCCAATCTATCCTAGATGTATGTTTCTGAAGGTCTTCCTCGCACTTAAGCAAAGAGTTGTAAGAGGTAGAAAGCTCTTGTTCAAGATTAAAAGGGGAAGGATTTTAGGTCAGGCTTAAGAGCTCCCTGTACTCCATTAATCCTGGCCAAATTTTTTTTTTAAATTTTTGATGATGTTACCAAACACATCTTCATTCCAATTCTTGATGATGAAAATTTTCTTTTAAGCCAAAATAATATGATTCATACTTGGATAAATTTTGGAGTTGAATGACATCAACATGGCCTGACATTCAAGAAAGATAAATGGAGTGTGTTGTGTTCCAAGTGTATCTTCATATGGCATGGGAGAACTTAATTTCAATTGAGGAACACAAGGATGGGTTTTTTCAAGAGTATGAGAATGATTTGGCCAATAGATTTAGTGCTTTCTTGTTTTACCATAAATTTTATAATTATTTTTAGGAGAATTTCATCTTCTTAGTTTAAGAGTTATTTGTGTATTATTATGTTAATTAAATTTCTTATTAATTACAATACCATGTTGGATTTTTCTAGAGATCTTATATTGAAAAATATATCGATTAGGAGTAGATTTCCTAGTTAAAGTTAATATGGATATCTTTACCTATTCTATTTGATCTTGTACGCTCAATTGCTTTTTGATCTAATTAAGCCTTTTATAAAGGCCATATATATGTAACATAAATGGCCAACTTTTTTATTTTTTATTAATAGAATTATTATGAGTTTCTAAATTTAAACTCGTTATTTTATCCTAGGGTTAGACATATTCTACATTTATTCATTGAACTAATTGTGTCACCCAGACCAGTGCACCATACCATTGTTGGGGATTCATTGGCCACAAACAATAAATGCAATTGTTAGAGACCGGCATGTTTAAGACTAGAGGGAGAATTTAACAAAGCATATTGATACAAAGATGGTTTATTTAAAAGACAATACAAACATACATACTATGACACACACCAAACAAAAGGGGAAAGAAAACCAAAAGACGACACACATAGCATAACATAATAGGGACAACTTAAGATCATCATAAGCAGTGCTTAAAATAGACCAAAAGGCTTTATTTATTACTAGTAATTAAGTGTCCCTTCTTAATGCCTCATCGGTAACATCATCGTTGCAGCTAGCATGCACGTACGCGGTCTAATCATATAGACCGTGATCAGCCTTGAAGCTTATTTCGAGCATTGGATCAGCCCCGGTCATAATAGAGCCACTTAACACTAGAAATCAACCTCTTTCAGTACTTCTTCTCGCTGTCCACCCTAAAAATCATCCTGCTGTAGATCTTATCCCAGTTAAGTGTAGTTCCAACATTAAATGTCTTAGTGTAAGCCAGCTGCAATTTTGAAGCAGTTAATTTCTGTAAATGTACACAAAAAAAGAAACAAGCTACTCCATCCATCCTAAAACTATTGCAATATATTGTATTTCGAGTAGCCCAAAATCTTTGCAACATTTTCATATTAGCAAATTACTTTATTATATTACTTTTTTTTTTTGAACAGCTAAAGAAGAAATATATTAAATAAATAAAGCTTTACAATATAGAGATCTAACTAGGAGTTAGGTGCTCACAAGCTCAAAACAACTTAACCTAATAGCCCTACCTCTTGATACAAAAACAAAAACCTGTCACTAAACATTGTGTATAGCCTATATGGGGTTCAACAACCAATTAACCCAACTGCAGTTAAGATTTGAGTCCCTATTTACAACCCAAGTGAAGGAATAGAATTGAATGTCATCAAAAAGATTTGAACAAGAGACCTGTTGATTATCAAAGATTAACTTATTCCTTGCTTTCCATATTGCTCAAATAGTCACAAAGCACATTGCTTCCCAAAGCAATTTAATGATGGAATTTGAGTGCAGCATCAAACCTTCATTCAACAAATTTGCCACCATTACTCCTATCAAAGTATTCACTTGCCACCATCTGCAAATTTTGGTCCAAATTGCACTTGCAGTCCTACATCCAACTAGAATGTTTTTTCTTTTGAACGGCAGAAAAAAGAATTATATTACTGATACAAGGATTTGAGAATGAATATACAACTAGCAACAAGCTAGTCCTAGCTACCCAACAAAGACTCCCAACACTCCCTTACAACAAAGCTTACATAATGCTTACACAAACACACACCCCCTCCCTTTTACAACCAGTTTTGAACCACATTTTTTAGATTAAAAAGCCATTTAAACCAACTACAATTGAGTTTTGAACACCTGTTCCTAATCCAAAAGTAAGACATACTTTGAATTTGGAAGAGCACATGTCCAATTGATTTTCTACTGTCTTTGAAGACTAAATTATTTCTTCTATTCCAGATAGACCAAACCACAATGAATGTTATAACCTCCCATACCTTCTGTTGAGCCAAGTTAAAGCAAACCAACTCTTGGCTAGATAATGCTTCCATCAAATTACCTACTGCCATCGCTCGAAAATACCACCATGAATATACTGAAGAGCAAACATCCCTTACATTAGAGCAGTTCACAAACAAATGGTCCAACGATTCCCCTTCCTGTTTGCAGAATGGACAAAGAATATCTTGAACTGAGATGCCTCGCAATGCCAGTTTAATTTTTGAAGGAGGTCTATACTGCAGAGCCCTCTAGATGCATCCAACTAGAATGTGATCTACCATTTCTATCCCATCTTCACAGAAAGCACATTTATCACCATCTGTTCAGTAGGTTATGCCTTGTTGGCAATTTTCCTTGAGTTGCTTTCCAAACACAGATGTTGACCTTCCTTGGTATACATTGATTCCACCTCATCGGCTGTCCTCCATAATTTGTATGTAGCATCAACTCATCAATACTTGAGGCAAGATTCTTGACTAAAAAACTTCCACCAAGATCAAAATTCCAGACCCATTTGTCTGGACAATCTTGAACCAACGAACCATTTGCAAGATAAGTTAGCAAAGAATGGAATTAAAAAATCTCCCTCCCTCTTAATTCTCACCTCCACTCCCATCTCCACCTCCAAAACCCGTCATCCTAGTAACATCTTTTTGCAACTTCACAAATTTTAACACACTCTAGATTGAATAATCTTTTAAACTTCTCCTTCAAACACTCTTCCCCTATCCGCTCATCAACCCAAGACCTGATTTTTTCCCCATCTCCGATCTTTCATCTAAAAAACTTTATAAAATCAACACCCAATTCTTCTATTTCAAAACCAGACCTCACAATTCCTCCCCACACCCATCCAACATGACTTTCTTGCCAACTTCTACTTACCCCACCATTTCCCCCAAAGATACGTTTAATTACTCTAGCCCACAGCGCCTGCTGCTCAACTCTGAAACGCCACCACCATTTTCCTAAGTGCTAAATTTTTTGCCTCTAAGCCCCCCACATTCAACCCTTCTTCATTCTTACTAGACAAGATTTTGTTCCAAGCGACCCACACCACCCTCCTTCCCTCCCTTTTATTTCCAAAAAAAAAAAATGATTACGAATGCTCTCAATCTGTTTAATAATGCTTACCGGGGCACGAAACAAAGAGAAGCAAATTAAAGGGATGCTACCAAGGACAGATTTTAGCAAGGTTAGTCTCCCTCCCACGGGCAGATTTTTTGTTTTATAAGAACCCAGTTTATTCTTAATTTTTTCTAGCATATTCTTCCACACTTTTGCTTTCCTCATATTCTCGCCAACGGGCAACCCTAAATATGTAAATGACAGCTGCTTCCCACCACAATTTACCTTGTCAGCAAGCTGATTTATTTTTGTTTGTGATACACACACTCCACCCAAGTCGCTCCTTTGTAAAGTCACCTTTAGACCTGATGCCAGCTCAAAACACTTAAGCAATCTCAACAAATTTCTGATGTTCTCCTCTGACCATTCACCCATAAACAAGGTGTCATCGGCATATTGAAGTTGGGAGATCACCAGCCCTTCCTTTTCTATTACAACACCTTTAAACACTTTCTTTTCTACAGCCTTAACCATCATCACAAGTTGTCATGCCCGCATTTTTTTTTTCTATTTGTGCCTATTATATAGAAAACCGTGATAGGTTTCTTCGGCTAAGGGCTATATTGGCAGAAATTCTATGAGAACGGGCTGAATTATTGTCAAGGAAATTAGGCCTTATGGGCTGAATTATTCTTGGTGTTCAACCAAGAGACACAATTGTACAATTGAGGAAAAATCTATTACATTATTCAGTAGGTTTATTGACAGGAGTGAAAGACGAGAGGATAAATAGAAGCATGCAAAAGAGATCAAGTCCTAAACTTGAATTTTTTCCCCCATTACCGCAAGTAAAGATATATACTCTGGCAGAAACAAATTTTGGCTGGAATTTTGTGTTGTTGTTGAACTAAAACACAATGAGATGCTGATTGTGCTCCGAATTCAACCTGGCGAAGGAGAAGGGCAGATTTCATTGGATTATGGGGAGATTTGCCCATGGTTCTTCTTGCATGTTTCGATTTTGTGGTAAAGAATTGCTTGATCACTAAGCATGGCTAAATTAGCTGAAAAATCATAATTTTTGGTTCCAGGGAAGAATGATCAAGCTTGGAGATTTTAGGCTGAGTGTTGCTGTCTTGGTTGAAGATTGTATTGGTGAACAAGCGTTGTTATCCTCCATGGCAAGGTAGAGCAATGTGCTTGGGCAGTAGCAAATCAGACCTGAACATGAACCAAGATTATCTTTTCCTCAATTTCCAGAATTTTGAAAGCACAATTGAAGTTTCAATCCAAGGAACTTACAGCCCGAACAAGGAATTGCTCAGTCAAATATTGCTATTGGCTTGACCTATTTCTGAATGGAAGTAAGATGAATGCAAGGCAGCAAAGTTTGGTCTCAAGTTCAGATTGCATATTCGAGTAAGGGACAACTTACAACTTGTAGGTCTATTTCCGTTTAATGCTTTTAACGCTGAAGGTTTCCAGATTTGCTGGATATGAATGTTACTGGATAACTACGGATACGGTGATTAGGCCAAAAGGCTGAAATGCATGGATTACTATGTTAAGCCGAATGGCTGTATATAAGGGGGCAAAAAGACATAAGCCGAAATGGCTGAATGCAAGGATCATATATGTAATGATTTCATCTAGAATCAGAAGTTGGTCTTGTGGTTCTAGTGAAATTGGTAGGCCTTAGGCGATGACTTGGAATCAGAAGAACCCAAGAGCTGTAGGGGCTAAGGACACCACAGGAGTGTCTATGTATTTCGCTAGTTAGCTATGTTATGAGCAAGTATTAGGATTCTGTTTTTGAGTTAGGCCGACCCAAATTTAGAGTCTGGGGCCCTATGTTTTAGGTATAGTTTGGTTAATAAAGTTAATGAAATGAATATAGATTAAGGAAGTGCTTTCTCGACCTTGTTGGCTGCCTCAAGGTAGCTGGTTTGTGGTGTGTGAGTTCTGTGTGCTTTGTTGCATTGGTTGCGTGTGCTGACCTTATCTATTATTGTTATTATATATATTGCTTGTATCTTGTGTTTTCTGTGTTTTCCTTTGTTTGTAGGTACATTTCTGTTAAACTGAATTTAGACTTTAAAGTTGTTATTGTCTCTTATTGAGTTTTATTAAAAACTCACACCTCTTATGTTTACATTTTTGTAGTTCATTTAACTGTTGCTGTGGCTAAAATTGGCTTGGTGCTAAATAAACCTCTCTTTTCTCCTGGATGATAATTTGAAAACTGAGTTCTGGATTATGAACTTTTGAGTCCAAGATCCTTAGTATGATTATGTAGCACTTTATGTGAGTAGGCTGAAAAGCTGGTTTGTTACGTATTGTACCTAGCATTTGTGCCATGCATCAAAATTGTGTATAGGCTATAAAGCTATTACTTTGTACTCAATTGCTGAACATTAACTTGCATAATAAAGATGTTTTCAATGTGAATTTTCAGAAATCCATTTTGTATTTCTTGTTTAATGAAGCTTTTCAACAAAGTCATGTTCTTAACTTGCTAAGCTATATTTGCTTTATCAAAAAAGTTATTTATAAGAATGCATGAAGTGCATAGGCTTGGGACAGTTTTGGGCATGACACATGTAAAGCTTCAGCAACAATAAGAAACAGAAAGGGTGATAGGGGTCACCTTGCCTTAACCTCTTTTCCATCTGAAACTCTTTGGTAGGGCTCCCATTTACCAACACAGAAATACAGGAGGTTTCCAAGAAATTTCTAATCCAGCCTCTCCATCTTTCTCCAAAATTCATCTGGCACATGATGGAGTCTAGAAAATTCCAATTAATAGTATCGTAGGCTTGCTCAAAATCAACCTTAAAAAGCATCATTTTCTGCCTCTTTGACCAGCTAACAACCTCGTTTACAATCAACACTGTCCAAAATTTTGTCTTCCCTTGATAAAGCCCGACTGAACCTCACTGATGATGCTTGGAATTACCTGTTTTAATCTCTCTGCCAGGAATTTACCAAGTATTTTATATTGACAACCAATCAAACTGATTGGTCTATACTCCCTTAAACAAACCGGATTCTTCTTTTTAGGTATCAAAGTCACAAATGATGAATTGCATCCTTTCTCTATCTTCCCAAACTTGTGAAAATGTTTGACAAACCTCACTACCTCTTCCTTCACTACCTCCCAGTTTCTTTTCAAGAACTTGAAGGAGAACCCATCAGGTCCTGGTGCTTTACTCCCACCACACTCCCAAACTGCCTCCTTTATTTGTCCCTCCTCAAATGAAGCTTCCAACGTAGTCTTCAGCTCTTCACTTAATCGTTTAAAACAAGTG
Organism: Aquilaria sinensis; assembly: GCA_005392925.1. Lineage (NCBI taxonomy): Eukaryota > Viridiplantae > Streptophyta > Magnoliopsida > Malvales > Thymelaeaceae > Aquilaria > Aquilaria sinensis. The sequence goes on from SMDT01003291.1 coordinate 222,127, forward strand.
CTCTTGAATGCTGGCTGAACAGGCAATGCTTCCTGAAAACTGGATTTAAATTCCTTAATCACAAAAGGCTCTTTCTGCCATCTTCCACCAATATTAAGTCCTTTGATGCTATTTCTCCTTGCTTTTCCTTTTACCACAGCATGAAAATATTTGGAATTTTCATCTCCATCAACTGCCCATGGCATCTAATCCGAGCCTTCGGTTTAATCATTTCATCCCTGATTTTCTCCTTTTCAGCTAGTCTCATTCTGGCCTCTCCTTTTTTACTCACTTCATCCGGTTGAAGGGCTCTTGTCTCAGCTTGTAAATCCAACTTGTTTAAATCATTTTTTAGCTCCACGATTTGTTTATCCAGACTGCCATAAACATCCTGCTTCCAACTCTTCAAAGCACACTTTAAATTCTGCAAATTCTCTTTAAACAGCAAACCTGTAGATGCCTGTTTTGGGTTTTCATTCCATATTGCTAGCAACAACTCCTGGAATCCCTCATTTTCCATCCAGACATCGAAGAATTTAAATGGAATTGGTCCATAGTCTGATGATTCCTCCTTCAGCAACACCGGACAATGATCTGAAAAGTATCTGTTTAAAGCCACAACGTACACCCTGGATTTCCAACTCAAGAAGTTTTTTGAAACCAAAAATCTGTTTAATCTGGCCATCTTTGATCCTGCTTTATTGTACCAAGTGTCTTTTCTGCCACCCATCTGAAGATCAACCAGCTCAGCTTGATTTATGAAGTTGTTAAAGTCCAAAGCCACTTTCTCATAAAAAATGATCCCTCTTCTTTCCTCCTTATTTTTGACTGCATTAAAATTGCCAAACAAAACCCAAATGCCGAGGTTTTTTCTTTTGATATTTAGTAAAACTCTCCAGAGTTCTTCTTTCTGATTTGTCCCCTGCGGAGCATATATATTTATCAAAAACATATTCTCTGGACAACCTTCCCACATGCCCACCACGCCAAGATAAACTGTACCTAAGAAATGGTCTAATTTATGGAATTTATTCACATCCCATGGACAGATTAATCCCCCCGAATTTCCCACAGCATCCTGCTGAACGTAACCACAATCGTCAAACCCCCACAAAGCTTTCACCTTCCATTCAATATCACCGGCACAAATCGTCTCCTGCAACCCAAGAAAATCTACTTTCTCCTTTTGACAAAGCTCTTTCACTAACATCATCTTTTCTGATTTTGCCACCCCCCTCACATTCAGAGATAGAATTTGCATTAAAACTTACCTCACTTCCCCACCTTTCTGGCCTGCTCCTTCCTGCGTCCACTCTGAACTGCCCCAGCACTTGATCGGAATCTTCAGCCATCTCGAAACCCACGAAATTGCCAACCTTTCTGATCGTTTCTGCCTCTTTGGAAACTGAATCTTCTACTCTGCTCACTTCCACAGACGTCTTCTTCCAACTCTCCGAATCATATTCTCCATGTTTGAATCTGATATAAAAGTCCTGCCACCCTCCGATTCTCGCTATTATTGTTCATGTTTCCCTGCTTGCTTCTTCCACTGCCCCTCTTTCTGCGTTTCTTTTGTCACTAGTAGCTCTCTGTCTCGCGATGTGCTTCATTAATCTAATGCTTGTTTTGCACTTTTGCCTTTCCATCCACCAGATTTTTCCCAAATGTCAAATACGTGTCTAACGTTCTTTCTCTTTTTACTGGACTGGGCCAACTTAACCTCCTTTCTTTTTTCCTGATTGTTTCCATTGGGCCATTGTTCTTGTCAAGAAGCCCAATTGCAACTAACTCAGTTTCCTTTTCTTTTCCCTCCCGTTCTCTTGATTTAACAGGACCAAAAGCATGATCTCTGCAGCTATTTTCCTGTATTCTGTTCTCTACAGCCCCCTATAGGCGACTTTGACTGCCGGATTCTCCCATGCACTTTCTGATACCAGTCTCCACATTTGAAATCTGTTCAGAGGGAGTGTCTCCTTTCGATCTCTGCACCCCATTTTCTTTCTCAAAGGTAATTTTTTTGTCTGCTTCTTCGGTTTCCTGAACAACATCTGCCAACAAATTTTCCATCTCATTCAAATTATCATCTGCGAATTCCTCTTCCTTTTCATCAAAGAAAATCGATTCTGATGATTCTGAACCGAATTGCGATGGAGTTTCAGACCACCAACATGGGCGAGATTCAACCCACGAATTTCTTATTTTATGTGAGAAAAAATTGAGGGTAAAAATAAAAATAACACATAATTTTTTGTTTCATTTTCTTAATCTCTGCACCGATGTAAATAATTTAATAGATATAGAATGAAGGGCATAGTCGACTAGCTAATTAGTTGGTAAATATCAAGGGTGTTGAGACCAAGTAGGTTACCTCTCGCTGTGTTGCTAGCTCAACTATGAAGGAATAAAAACCAAATGTTATTGAGAAGAGAAATGGGTTATCAGATTAGAACTCCTGACCTCCCCATATATTTCTCTACGCTATCAATTGTTAAATTAATTTGTAGCCAAAATAAATGAACAAACAAAAATAAAAATGGAAAAAGAACAAAAGTAAAAGAAATATTAGTAGTGTCTATTTGAAAAACAGAAAAGTGTTAGTAACTTCAATGAAAAAATTAAAAGGTTAAAGGCAAAGGATGAGTTTTGTTAAAGTCAATGGATTTGACTGGGTCAAACAGGGTCATGGAATAGTTAGGTTTAGATCCATTGGTTATGAAATGGGTTCCTCCCTAATTCACTCAATGATGATGGTTTCAAGATAATCAAGGGTGAGGTCTTGGTGCTGATGATGGCAGTGACCTATAAGAGCAGAGGTGGTGGATTACGAACGAGACACAATCAGGCATAAGATCTATCCCCTTCTTTTCTTTGGTATGACATTGTTGATGATTGGTGATGCCTTGGCTTAGAGGTGTAGGGAGAGACAGGCCAACAGCAGTGGGTTGGGTATAGCGGTAGCGGTAGAATTGTCGGTTGGAAGATATGGCAGGTTGATAGCCAAAGTATGGAGCTACTAACTAAATTGGGCTGACCAGCCTTGAAGCTTGGATGACGTGAACCTGGGATCCTACACTCAATGACACTATCAGAGCCTCGGGGTGTATACCTTGGGTAAACCCTTCGACGGTCAAGTTATCTCCTTGTAAGATAATGAAAATGTTGTGGAGGTTGGGGTTGGAGAGAAAAGGACGTACCTTGAAGATATCGTGGGTTCCCTTTTTATAATGCTAGCTAGGAAGAGATCGTGTATGAAAGGAAGTTTTTTTAATGTGGAATTCCTTTTCTAAGTTGGAGTCTTGTTCCCTTCTAGCACAGACATTGACTTGTTGAGCAGTTTATATAGTGGAATGGGCTTTGTTGGACCAGTTAGGCAGTTTGAGCCTTGGTGCAGGCCCATAGGCCTCGAATGACATCAAGGGAGAAGGGTTGCAAAAAACCACAGACTGTAGCGACAGTTTGCATTTTGCTACAAAGTAGTTTAGGGTTTTTAATTTTCCTTTCTCTTCGTGATTTCTCTTGAATAAAGACTCCTTTTTATATTAAATGATTCATGAACATCATTAATCAGTAATTTGACGGTAAAGCAATTTCATTCCACTTTATCATAGTCAACAATAACCAGTTCAAAAAGGGGGTCTCTCAATCTACTCTACCAACAGCACAAAGACCCTTCTCGACTAAGATATTGGCTACTCCGTTCAAAGAGTGTTTCACAAAAAATAAATAAATAAATAAAAGATCTTTAAAGAAACTTCGTGAAGTACACGTTTCATCTTTGAGAGCTCGAAAATAAAATAAAGGAGGGGAAACACCTTGCTTCACCTCCGAAACGAGAGTTGATGAATCTGACTCCATCACTATAGATTCCAGTCCATATTGCCTGGCCTAACCTCTTTAATACCCTAGAGAATTGCGAGTGCCTCAAGTAAAATGCATCCCTGCCCGAGTATGGCATGCCATATGAGAGAGCAAATTTGACATTGCCATCAGTGCCCCTACAGATGGCACTGGCACTGTCTTCATTGTTTTTTACATCCAAAGCAGCATCGACATTTATCTTGCAAAACCTACCAAGGGGCGGGAACCATGAAGCAACATCTCTAGTCTGATTCTGCTGCTGCAAAGTGGTAGTTCGGCTTGCCTTGTTCCTGTTTTCCAGCCACACTTTGATAGATTGTGCCACATTTTCTGGCCTTTGACATAGAGATTCATGGACTACCTTGTTGCAGTTAAACCAGACAAACCACACGAACACAGCAAACCGCAAGGCCTGGTCATCGTCACCTTTCAACCAGGCGAACATGTCGTCCAGGCGAACATGAAGTCCGAGCTTTAGTTCTCTCCTTACCCGATTCGAGAATGAGCACCAAAAGACCAAATAATATGGCGTTTCTTCCTGGTCACAACAAACTGGGCACTTGGGATCAACAGCCATGCCTCTCCATCTCAGGTTAACGCTTGTCGGAATAGCCTCCGCGCAAATTCGCCAGAAAAAAAATGTGAACCCGAGGGGGCAAAGTTAAACGCCACACCCACGCCCAAACTTCCGATCTTACCCAAGGATCCTCTGCCATACAAGCACGCGAACGCTAAATAATAAGCTGATTTTACAGAGAATTTCCCGTGCTCACACATACCCCAGGTAATCACGTCGTCACGGAACTGGGGAACCAATAGGATAGACTTCACCGCCTCTGCATCTACAGGTTGTAGCAACGCATCAATGATGTTGTGATTCCATTGGATCGCTGTGTGGTCCATCAAATTACAATCCTTCCAATCTTCTGTACCCGGAATTGGCACTGTTAGTGGCTTTGGATGTGCTTTTCGTAACCAATTATCCCTCCAAATTGAGCTATCTACCCCGTTTTCGACTCTTCAAAAGGCTCCTGCTTGAACAATATCCCTTCCTGCCAAGAAACCCTTACATATAATGGAATGATGATCTGGTTTGGCAACCACAATAAACGATAATACTGGAAAATATTTCCCTTTGCAAAACCCAAGCAACCAAGCCAGTTGGATTATTTACCAATCTCCAAGCCTGTTTTGCCAACATGGCTACATTTCCCTATATATCATCAATATTGGATGACCAAAAAAACCGAGATGCCAGAGATCGTAATCCATCGCAAACTTCGGTCGGGCTCAGAATGTAACTCATTAGGTAATGTGTTGGCATCGCCTGAACCACTTCGGTTGAGATAACAAACTCAATGCAATTTTTATGTTTTATTCTTTTGATAAAATGCATTCTTGCCGGCTGTTAAATATGGTAGTATATTTTGTAATTTTTTAGCTAATGCATAAGCAATTATGTAATTCACTAGTTTGTCTATAGGAGACCTGAGTATTATACTCCTTGAAAATTGGATGGTACGCACATACAAATTATCTCGTACTCCGAACTATAAAAGAAATTCGATTAAAATACGAACTGGGACGCTTTTTTTGCAAATAAAAAACTAGGTAGCATGACCATTGTTTTGTATTTAGGGAAAAAATTCCTCAATCGCTCATCACATACAGTAAAATGAAAAACATAATTAAGTAAATATATATAAATTAATGTGGTTTGACTCTTAAGTAGTATATATTTATAGATAAGAGAAATTCACTCAAATAAAATATAGAGATTACTGTATAAGTATACCTTTAGTGTTCATGTTGGCTTATGAATCTCTTACATACTATTAATAACATCAATATCTGGATCTCACATAATTATAAAAAATGAGAATCACCAAGACAATTCCCTAGGGCCCCACCCCACTACAAACATGCAATGAACAAACAGATCCACCCAAGATGATTCCTTGGGTTTCACCACACCACGAGCCATATTCAAACTTTAAATCATCATCAACTCTATGCCTTCCGCAATCCAAACACTTCACCATGTCCAGTATCAAACCATACACTCCACTATGCCAGAATCAATCATAAGCGCTGATATCACTTGTTGAGAAAAAATTCCTCAATCACTTATCAAATGTAGCAGAATAACAAACATAATTAAGTAAGCACACACAAATTTAATGCAATTCGGCTCTTAACTAGCCTAAATTCATAAATGAGAGAAATTTACTCGAACAAAATATAGAGATTACAGTAGAGGTATACTCTTAGTGCTCATATTAGTTATAGATAATGGATCCTTTACACATTACTAATAACGCTAATATCTTTCCCTTATATAATTATAGATATGAGAATCACAAAAAACTTATCGTCCTTGCCATTTTCGGCCTCTAGACCTCTTATCCCGTTTGACACCATCATATTTTGTCTCTTCAAAATAATTGGTTTTTCTCTCTTACTCAAAATCCCATCATAATGTGTCTTTTTATAGGCTAAATACAAACCCAAACTATATCAAAATAAGAAATTTAAAGCCTAAACAAATATGGAAAACTAACACCAAATCCTAAGCAAACTAAAATTCTTAAGCTTATTGGATTTGAGCCAAGAAACCTGACGTCAATTTATCTCATGTTTAAATGTCCATGTGCCAATCATGATTTTCATGAACTGAGTAATCAAAATGAATCAAGATACCAAAAGTATTAAAAGCTTGCACGTTATTGGGAAATTTCCTATGATATGTCATTTATCTCTGTAAGATTTGTCAATTTCTCACACGATATATTACGAAATTTTACTGTATTTTATATATTGACACTTTTTTGTACCTTTTTTAATTTATCAAAATACAACTTGCAGGTTATAAAATGTGTATTTCTATATGATAGGACAAAATATAATTAACACATATATTTTGACATAATGTATGGAGTGAAAGACGTGATGTAAGGATCACTACTAAAAAAACCGTCTTTTCCAATTGTTTTATTATCAACGGTCAAGCCGTTGGTAATTACCAACGTGTAGAACCGTTGGTAAAAATCTTCCAACGTGCACGCGTTGGTGCTTTTTTTCTTTTTTGTTACCAACGGCTAAGCCGTAGGTAGTTAGCAACGGTTATGACCGTTGGAATTGGGTTCCTACTGTCACGCGTTGGAAAATATATACAATAATTAGGAAAATGCATGTGTAATCTTTCCAACGGCTTAAGCCATTGGAAAAAAAATAAGGTCCTGTACATTTACCAACGGCTTCAACTGTTGGAAGCTGATTAATGAAACGGTGCGTTTCGGCCTTAGGTTTGCAACGGCTAAGGCCGTTGGAAAATATGTTTTTAAATTGCCCCCCCAGCGCAGGTCATCTTCCTCGTCGCGACAGATTCGCGTCTCTCTCTCCCCTGCAAACAACCTCTTCGCACAGCACACACATTCACGTGGCGTCGTCGATTGGGGCCCGAAACAGCTTCTTCGAGGTCGGAAATGCGTGGATCTGCTGTCGTTTACCACGATCTGAAGGGTAGTTAACTTTTTTCCGAGAATTTTTTGATTTTTTTTTAGGTATTTCTCCCTATTTGAGCTTCTTGGTTGATAATGGGTTGAAGATTTTGGTTTTTATTGCAGGATTGAAGTTATATGGAGATGTTTGAAGGAAGTTAACATTTTGATTTGAGGTAACCGCGTTTATTTCAAATTTTTTCAAATTTTCCCCAATAAATACGCATTTTCGGATTATATAGTGTTAATTTGGTTTGAAATATGTGCAATATTTGTTATTTTTTGCTGTATTTGGTTGGAGATTTAGTTTTTAGGTTACCTATTACAATTGCAAATTTATGTGCATTTTCTTACAATTTTTTGTTTATTTTTGGGATTAATTAGAAATTATGAAATTATTAGTTTTAAGTGATTTGTTTAGGTAGTATATTTACATTTTGCAATGAAAAAATATTGTAGAATATGTATATTTTTTTCATATGGTGAAAAATAATTTTTAAAATAAAATGAGATTAGCTAAAATATATTTTAAAAAAATGATACTTCTCTATTTGAACTAATTGAAAAATGAATAAATGTTAAACAAGTAAATATTAATATTAATCACAAGCATTAACTATTGGTTTATAAATATAAAAATCCATTATAGATATAGAAATTATTAGTAAATTTACAAAGATATAAATTATTTAGAAATATAAAATTTATTAGAAATATATTATATATTTAGAGAAAATGGATTGGATGTGGTATGAAATAAATATTGTTGGTGATTTACACAATTTACAGATCTTATTGTGTAATCATGACATTTAGCCCACTTGCATAGTATTGAACTGCAATGATATGTCTACTCCAGGGGCAAAGTGTAGGTTTCTAAAATAGAGGAGTAAGTGTAGATTAGGTTAAACATAATATGGTTTTTACAACTTTCCCCTAGATTGTTTGCAAAAAATGGAAGTGGGCATAGCAACCTATGAATAACTCTCTTGTTCTTTTCATGCCCTCGTTAAAATGTCTGGTTTTGGGAATTCTCACAGGGCAGAGGCAGACTAAGAAAGGAAAGGAAGAGAATATTAGCAAACCCGACGGCAGTAAGGTTAGGGTGTTCAACCTATTTCACCATAAAATTGCAAGGGCGTTTATGTACTTACATCCAATTCTTTTTAATTTAAATGAATTAAATTTAAAATGATGTATTTTTATTTTTATATTTTTTTACTCAAAATTAATTTTAATTAAAAGTCCATATTATATAGTTGAAATAATCTATTGAAGATATAATTTTTGTAATCTTACTAAATTTTTATGAACTTTTTTAAATTTAAGGAATTAAAAAAGAAAAATTTATAAATATTTAACAATATCATAAAAATTTACTTTTAAATAGATTATTGTATCTATATAATATTAACTTTCAAATAAAATTAATTTCAGATAAAAACTATAAAAATAAAAATAAATTAGCTAAAAAAATATAAAAATAAAAATAACTTAGTTCACTTAAATTAAAATGAATTATATAGAGCATCCATTTCTGACTTTTTAAATCTTTAATTAGAAGGAAAAGCAACTCTAGATATGGAAATTTAGTTTGTGTTGTATTTGGTTGGAGATTTAGTTTTTAGGTTACCCATTACAGTTGCAAATTTATGTGCATTTTCTTACAATTTTTTGTTTATTTTCGGGATTAATTAGAAAGTATGAAATTATTAGTTTTAAGTGATTTGTTTAGGTAGTATATTTATGTGCGCAATTATTTAGTATAATTTAAAATAGTAAATAATTTGTAATGTTCATTTGTACATTTTTTGTTGTTGATTTATTTGTCTATTTTTTTATTCATGTATTTTAAAAGGATAAATAAAAATATTTATTATGTGCCAAAAAATAGGGAAAATAACAAAAACAAACAAAGAATGTGTGAAAAAAAAAAGAAATGAAATTGAAGAATGTCTCGCTGAAATGGCACTAGGCTGGTTAATAATTATTATATTGTAGACATATGTGTAATTAGACATAGTTTTTCAATACCTAAACTTAATTTACACTCAATCCGTTTCCTTAACAAAATTATAGTTCTACCATTTACTTTAATACCTTAACAAAAGTGTCATGAATAATTACTTATTCATCGTCCATCATTTAATTTTTTTAATTGAATTATCCTTGTTATATAACCAGCATTCCCGTACATATAAATATATAAATACACACACACACACACACACACATGAATATAATTATATATTTGGTACAATCATAAATATATATAAGTTCATGAAATTTTCTCTATAAACATAATTTCAAAAATTAAATTTAATAAAGACATGATATCATATACAAGGAAGTAAGAATCATAAGAATAAATCCCAAACCTTAATAATTAATTAAACCCTAAATCCACATTCTATTTCCTTAAACCCTCAATTAAACCCAAAGATGTAAAACCCTAAACTTGATATACCATTAATTAACCTTAAATCCCAAACCCTAAATACTGCCCCAAAACCCAAAAATCCTAAATTAAACCCAAAATACACAAACCCGTAACCATAAATTAAACACTAACACCTAAAACCCTAAACCCTAAGTACAACCCGTTAAACCTAAACCCTTGTTAATTAAATGTAAACCCTAAAACCCTAAATTAAACCCTAAATACACAAACATTAACTCTAAATCATAACCCTAGAGCCTAATTAAAGCATAAACCGTAAAACCCTAAACCCAAATTCTATATCCTTAAAACCCTAAACCTAATATACCATTAACCTAAACCCTAAATATAAATCCCTAAACCCTAAATTTCAATACTGTAATATTTATAATTCAATAATCATAAACCCTTAAAAACCTTAAATCCTAATTATATATCTCTAAACCCCATAAAAATTCTTAATCCCTAAATCATAAAAAAATTTGCAAATCAACCCCAAATAGCCCTTAACATAATTCCGAAAACCATAATATTGAATTAATTCAATTTACCCCAATAACCTTATGTAGATAATTTCATATACCTAAACACTAATTTTAAACCATTCACAAAATATCAAAAATATCAAACCCAAAGCCTATATCCAATACCTTTAACCCCTTAAAACCCTTAAATCGTTAAAAAAAAAAATCCAAAACCCTTAACCCTAAAAAAATCCCAATACACATACCCTAAACTCTAAAAAAACTTCAAACCCTAAAAAACCTTAAACCCCTAAATCAATTTAGTCATTGAAAGGGCAATTGTAGTCTAATTAGGAAAAAAAATGACTAAAAACTAGATATGTACAAAATTGCACTTGCCTTATGTGAAATTTTTTAAAAAATGTCTCAATTTAAAACAGTTATACATAAGTTAAAATAAATCATGCGTTAAGAGAGAAAAGAGTATTTAAAACAGTTATACATAACTATAATGAAACAAATAATAATCTCCCTAACGTATTTTGTTTAAATTACTCGTGTACATTAATGATACTTTGTGTCATTTGCAGAAATTTCTTATATTACGAGGATATTAAGTTATTTTTCCCCCTTTTTTCAGTTCCTCACTGCATCTGTAAAGCGTGAAGAAGTACCCATTGTTTTTCCTGTCCGTTTGCAGTCGTTCGAGATTAGTTTATATTTCTTTTCCTATTATATTGAGAATGGGATGATTTTAAGGGAAATTGTTTTAATTACTAATATTGATAATAAAACTTATTTGTTGTCACTATGGTTTGAACACAGTGGGTTTAGATTTTAATATGCAATTTATGTTAATTATTTGTTATCTGAGGATATTTTTTCTTCTGGATTATAGTCAATATGTAATTTCTTTGTGCGTTGTATATATTATTTTATGGCATGATTATTTGTATAAGTTCATGGTAATAGGTGTAGTTATGGTTTAGTTGGAGTGCTTTAGTGTAAATGGTTATATTATGTCATGGTGTATTGATAATAAAAATTTAATCATTATTGTTTGCAACCATGTTGCAATAATATGACAATAATAATGCAGAAAAAATAAAACAATTAATTTGGAGACCAATAGAGAAAATATGAAAACAAATAAATTACGACCACTGAAGAGGAGGAGTCACTGTCATTCGAAGAAATCCAGGTAGCCTGATTGTACCAAACATGACTTGTTAGTAAGCGCTATGAAGAAGTTGCTGTAAGTAGTAAAACTGTTTGGTCGCAGAATATTCTTAAGTTAATTACATAGTTTTACAAATTATGACATGACTAAATGTATTTTATGACGTTTCTGTAGACTCGTATCAGTGCAGAGATTGAGGAGCAAACACAGCAAGAGGATGGAATAGAGGCCATTGATGAACTAGCAATCATTAGTACTGCATCTGGCGGTAGAAGGAGAGGCCGTGTATTTGGATTAGGATCTGAGCAGTGTGTTATACCGGGACGCCGACAGCCAGGTCCCATCCCGCCTATCGACATCACACAGACACCGTAATTCAACGAGCAAGTACAGAAGATGATGGCGGAGGAGAATGCGCGAAGGGATGCGGAGTACGAGAGGAAGCTCGAGAGAATTAAGAGGAGACAGAGAGCAGAGATGGAGGCTCAGAGAGCCGCATTGGAGGCAAACCGCGCTCAGTTGGAGATTATTTGTCGTTCGCTAAACCTTCCGTGCCCGCCGGCACAACCAGTTCCACATTATCCTGATGACTCGGACTCAGAGGATGAGGAGATAGTCGGGACTCCGTGATGGGCGTCATCAACAGGTTAACGCATTTCCAAAGTTCTTGTGTTAGAGCCCTAGACATAATAATTTTTAGACCTAAATCAGACTGACTTGATATTTTTGAAATGTGTAAGGCGTTGAATGTTGAATGCTTTCTTTCAGACATATCTGTTATTGTTTTAATTATGCTGTATTTGAGAATATTTTATTTTAATAACGTTGGCATAGCTGTGTAATGTTTATTGCTGAGTAAAGCCGGGCATACTTTTGAATTGGTATTTTAATTTTGAATGTGGATTGAAACGGGGAAAAATACGAAACAACCGAGCCATGGAACGTTTAATATACATTACCAACGCAGAAATGGGGAACTTACCAACTTGCGCGCGTTGTTAATTACCAACGGCTTCATAACAACTACCTTACCAACTGCCAAGTTACCAACAGGCAGTAGTTGGTAAGTTAAGTTACCAACGGCTGACAATTGGTAAGTTACCAACTGCTGGCAGTTGGTACCAGTTATACTTACCAACGGCTGATAGTTGGTAACTACAACTACCAACTGTTAATAGTTGGTAACTACAACTACGCGATGAAAACCAAGTCCTTTTCATGACCGTTGGTAATTACCAACGTGTATTTTACCAACGTGTTATTAGTTGCGCGTTGGTAAAAAATTTTCCAACGTATCGAATAGCAACTGCCATTTACCAACGTGCAGCAGTTGGTAAATTGAATTTACCAACTGCTGCACGTTGGTAAATGGCATAAATGGCAGTTGGTAAAGTCCTATATTTTAGTAGTGGATGTAGAGGATAAGGCAGCTATGTTCTTTTCGATTCGAAATCTAATTAAAAATTCATTTCGGTTTTAATGATTATTTGTCCAGAGTAGATGTCATTTGGAGTTAACATTCTATCTATCTAACACTTACTTAAATAATTTCTTTTGAAAGTAATTAATTGTTTACAATTTTTTTCAAATCCAACATAAAGAAATTTAATAAAAAAATATTTAATTGTTTCAAAAAAAATATTTTAAAAGTGTATTTAGGGATTTTTTTTTGTAGCATTTGAGTTTGTTTATATGTTAAGTAAATTTAATAAAATTAAGAATAATATATTAAATAACTCATTATTTAATATCTCGTGTACAAGGAAGAAGATGCACATGTTAGTTAGAAAGAAGTAAAAGGGTAATGAAACAAAATGGCCAGGTGGATATATTAAAAATGGATATACTAAAGACTGAATGTCCATACATAGAATGATGGCTGAGGATAGCATACTCCCGAATCAGGCTCTACACCCATATTTTCAAAATATTTATAAAACTACCATTGTGATTTGAGTGACACATTTGTCTGAAGGGAACAACATATTTGTCTGAAGAGAACAATACTTCACAAAACAATACATTTGTCTGAAGTAAACAACATTTCTTATGCTATTTCAAAGAAAATTATTTACGAACAATATTTTTTCTCATAAAAATAATATTTTACAAAATAACAAATTTTTAAGAATGGAATAACAAAGGACGTTGTACTTCATTGGCTTCGTTGATTATGTGGCTAATGATGAGTCCGAGTCAGCGTGAATTAGGCTGACCATAGAAATATGTCCAATAAAGAGGAGATTGAAGTAGACAACACTATAATATAGGCAACCCTAGCTATGGAGGTTACTGCCGGTAAGGGTTGGCTAAAGGAGTATGTTGACAGTAGTACTGAAGGACTCAGCTTTTATTTAAAGCCCAATATAGTTTTATTCCATAGTACTGTTCTGTTTAGTCATAAGTGATGTCCTATTCATACAAATATGTTGTTCTATAATATGCTGTTTATTTCGTAATATATACTGTTTGTAATAAGTATTGTTCCATTTAGTAATAAGTATTATTCCATTCATACAAATGTGTTATTCTGTAATATGTTATTTATTTCATAAGATGTGTTATTCGTAGTAAGTGTTGTTTTATTCAGTAATAATTGTTGTTTCGTTCAGTAATAAGTATTATTTCAATCACACAAATGTTTTGTTATATAATATGTTGTTCATTTTGTAAGATATGCTATTTATATTAAGTATTATTCCATTCAGTAATAAATGTTGTTCTCTATTTATATTAAGTATTATTTCATTCATACAAATATGTTATTTTATAATAGACTGTTCATTTTATAATATGTGTTATTAGTGATAAGTATTGTTTTGTTCAGTAATAAGTATCATTCCTTTCAATCATAAGTGTTGTTTCTTTCAGTAAGAAGTGATGTTTCATTTTTATAAATGTGGTGTTTTGTAAAATATTGTTAACTTTGGAAGAGATACTGTTTGTAAATAATGTTGTTCAATTCAATAAAAAAAAGTCGCTTTATTCAGATAAATGTGTTGTCCTGTAATATACTATTTATTTTGTAAGATGTACTGTTTCATTCTTATAAATATGGTATTCTGTAAAATATTATAAATTTTGGAAGAAATATTGTTAATAAATAATTTTATTTGATTCAATAAAAAATATTTGTTCCTTTTAGACAAATGTGTTACTTTGTGAAGTGCTGTTCTCTTCAGACAAATATGTCATTCTTTTTGAACAAACATACTGTTCTTTATAGTTGTGTTCAATTCGATGAATATGCTATTCAGATGAAGTGGCATTTTTAAAAATAGTGCAAAAATGAGGAAGTTGCAAGCCATACCAGATGTACCCTATAGCTACTATAGAATAATTATCATGAAAATGATCATTTGATCCTAATAATCAAAACTCTATACTTTCAAGAAGAATAAGATTTCGATATTTTATAAACTCTAGTTAATATTGAAAATAGAAAATAATTATCAACAATTTGTTTCATGTATTAACTAGGGGTGTAAGATTTTAACCCTAACCTGAAACCCGACCTGAAATTTGACCCAATTTTTTGGGTTAGGGTCCGATCAAGGGAAGAAATAAGTTGGATTCGGGTTGACCCGAACTGGACCTGATTTTGAGAAAAAAAATTTGGGTTGGCTCGGGTGAAACCAAATTAACCCCGATTTAACCCAAAATTACTATACATGCCACAACCCATTCCTATTCCTAGCCCAATTTCTAGCTTAACCCACACTTCTATTATAAATACCTAACTAACAACCCTAACCCTAATCCATCATCATTTCACACACACATAGAGCCACCACCCTTTGTGTCCCTCATTGGCCACTGCTGCCTGCCGCCGTCGTTCACCTTTATTGTTGCCGTCACCGGTGCCATTCCTCATCTCCTCTCTCGTGCTTTGTTCATCATCTCCTTAGTCCCATCCGTTCTTCACTTATGCTTCTGGCCTCCCTTCCTTGTGAATCGTCGTTGTTCACCGCCCTTCCTCCCTCCGTCGCATTGTCATTTGCCCTTAATCCGTCATCTTCGCCGTCTTGCATTCTTCATCTCCTCCCCGTTGCCTCATCCTCCATACGTACTACATAGTGCTGCCACGGTTGTGCTTCAGCCTCCATCCCCCATCTTCGTCCTTCATGGTGGAGGGAATGGCTACAACGATGGGGGTGTCCGGTTATGTCAGGTAAACCCGACCCTAACCCTATTTTTTTTATTTAAAGTCGGTTTGGGGCTGAGAATATAAATAGGGTAGGGCCGGGATACATTTCCGGATGGAGAAATTGCTTAAAAATTTCAAGTTCTAAGCCAAACCTGACCCTAAACTCAAAACTTACAACCTTAATATTAACTATGCAAATCTTTCTTTTTCCCTTGGGAAGCGAATGAATGCCTTAAAATTGTGAATGAAAAGTTCTAATACAAACTTCTTGTATTGATATTTAATTTATTTTCTCACACAAACTCTACTTTTTTCTTACATCCTATCATCCAAACTACACAAACTATAGGTTAATTTTATATTTACTGTATCCTACGGTTCAATTCAATTCTTAAATCTCAATTCACAAAAAGAAGATTTTGATTCTTGATTCAAATCTTGATTTAACTTTTATGCTTGTAGTATCGTATGAATTCAAGTATAGGTTGAGTAGGCTTATGAATCTAACGACCCCATTGAGTAACTAGAGGAAATAAATTGGCACAAATTTATTTGCTTCCCTCATGCCCACATCTTTTATAACATTTCCTATTTGGGCCGTCCTAAGTTTTTGGCACCATTTAGACTGGTTGTCATGGGGTGGGGTTCCAATGCCCTGAATTAAAATAACTTGTTAGCTCTTAGGGACTGTGATTCTACTTAGTTACTATTTGATAATCATTACTCATAGGTAAATTAAAATAATTTACATACAACTAGTTACTTAACTTACCCTGTAATAAGATATGCATGTATTTGTCCTGACTATGCAAAACAAGTAAACCAATTAAAGAAAATGCTGCTCAAGCATTCATTTTAAAACATACTTAGAATGTGTCAAGATAATAAAATACTAGTTATTTCAACTTCAAGTAATAGCTTGCACACACTATTTAACATAGCATGCACCTAAAAAGTAACTCAATGGTTTCACACTACAATGTATCCTAATAGAGGCAATATCTTAGTACACAAAGTACCATATATACAAGGTAAAATACTACTAAGATTACCTACTTGAGCTTCTACCTTTGAGCTGTCATGCTCCAAGTGAAAAACTCTTACTTGTCCTTTTGTAACATTTAGCCTCTAGACTGTCAAGGCACAAATACTTAGTTAGCACAAAACTTATCTCTCAAACAGTCTTAGAATCACAAGGATTCAAGTAATAAGTTCATGCAAATAGAGAAACTTGGCCCACAACTATCTACTTAGTTTTTAGGCCCGATGATAGAACTTGCATAACAAACTTAAGGGAGTGAGTACATGATTGTACTCAATAAGGATCTCTTAAGGTACTTGCAAAGAAGAACAACAAGCAAATGTGCAAAATATGGCAAACGAACAAGCAACAACCAACCAACAATCAACACAAGCATTAAACATATTTGATATGCAATGTGTTGTGCAAATCACAAGTATACGGTTGTCGAACAAGTAATAAAACTAGTAAGATTAGGTCATGTCCACAGGGATCAACTACTAAAGAAAGCGAAGCTAGTAGAGAAGTGAAAGAAACTAAATGAAATTAAATTCTTGAATTAAATAAAAAGTGACAGATAATCAACCTTATTAACTACTTGCAACTATTAAAAATTACCAATTAAATTCTAAGAAAAACTAACACTAACTACTACTTGTACGCTTAATAAAGTGACTATGGAAAAAGAACTCTCCTATAGCAATTGATCCTCTTAGAATCCACTTTGAGCTTGTTTACCATCCACCTATGTCATTTATCAATTTATTGCAGATGAAATTACTGATAACAAATTCCTTCTCTAGAGGTAAATGTATTTAATCTGTCTAATATTAAATGACAATCCCTTTTCCACCTAAAATTAAAGGATTTTAAGCTCTATATAGTCTATTAATCTCTTAGAGACTTCAGACTCAATTCTAACCTAGTTTGCCTTATTCTTGTAGCACAAGTCTTTTTTTTAGAAGACAAATTTGCATTAAGAAATACACTCGTGGCCAAGAGTTTAACAATCAAGCATAAGAACAAATGAAAACAATAAATTCAATAAAAAGTCTAGAGTTCATGCAAACAAGAATCAAAACATCATCCAAGACTCATAATGTAACACCCCCATGTCCCACATGAGTGAATTGTGGGAAGTCTTATGTGGATATATAGGCTCCAATTCTAGAACCTAAGCACCTAGCGCTTATCCTTTTCCAAAGAATAGCACATGTGGTATGGGCAAGTGTTCCGTTGACCGATTCTGGACTTGGGTTTCAAACGAAACACCTGCCCACACCACAGGGGTTATCATTTGTGAAAAGGATAAGTGCTAAGTACTTAGGAATGGACTCTCAGTATAAGGAAATTCCCCTGTCCCATACCAGCGCAGGCAACAGCCACATACTTTGAAGCCAAACCTAGCCATGATACCAATCTATAACAACCCCAAGTCCAGAACCAGTCAACGGAACCCCTGCCCAAGCCACATGGGCTATCCTTTTGGAAAAAAAGATAAATGCTAGGTGTTTATGTTTTGGAATTGGAGCTTATATATCTACATAAGACTTCCCACAATTCACCCATGTGGGATATGGGGGTGTTACACATAATTACTCTAGAAAATATAGAAATCTAGCCAAAAAAACATCTTTGAAACAAAACCAAAAAATAAACTAAAATCCATGATTAATCCAAAAATAAAGAAAATGAATTTGGAAAAGATCGAAGAATTGAAATTTCATGGATGCATGAATTGTTCTTGCTCCTCTTTTGCAATTTTTTGATTGGTTCTTCATTCTTGTCTCTAGCCACAGTTTTTTTCTCTTCTTTCTTGCAAATTTTTTTTCTTTATATCCAGCTATGGTTCTCATTCCAATCTCCTCTTCTTGTATGCCACTCTTTTTTTTTTCATTATATATGCTGCTCGTTGCCCTAATAATTGATGTTGGCACACCAAGAATTTGGTGTGGCTGCTCTAGTTGACAGTTCCTCCCTCAAGTAACTGACTTCATTGGTGTGGTTGCACTAGATTTTTTGTGCTAGCACACCAAATAACTGAGCCTCCCCTTGTATTTGTGATTTATTGATGTGGCCACACCAGGTTTTTGTGTGGCTGCACGAATTTCCAGCCCCCAAACTCCTTCAATGCAAGTTTTTGTCATGCCTTAAGCTTTAGGATTATGCCACAACTTGCAACTTTTCTCACTGACCTACGCCAAGACACCAAAATAATATGAGAATACCACAAATCTTTCAATTAATCAAGCTCAAATATGGGGTTAAAACACCATTCTACCTGTATTTATCATAATGCATGAATGTATGATATGCAACATACATAAGCCTTTGGGCTTCTTATCTTAAACTTGTTGTGAGCTCAAATGGTAGAGGTACTTGAGATAGAAGCCTATGTATCCCAAATCTTTTATCTCCCTTTAGTCCTACTTACAATGTCATAGAGTAGGTCGTCACATCTTCTCAAAACTTACTTGTCTTTTCGTTAACTTATTGTGCAAGGTAGCTATTTTATGTGGTCTAACTTGCCAAACTCTTGAAGCTTAGCTTAAGGCTTCTTAGTAGCTTACTTACCAAACCACAAAGTTTGGTTAAGATCCTTTTAGGTTTCCTCTTCATTTCTCGAAGGTCTATGACCTCTTGCTTGGGCCAACGAAGACTCCAAAACTCACCTTAATCCCCTTAGTGCTGCCTTAACAACTTGAGCACTTTAACCCCCTTAGCCACCCTATCTTGCCTTACCTTAACCACACTACTTAGGTTCCACTTAAAAAATGTATAATTCCCAACTTAAGAAATAGTTTTAGACCCAACTAAAGCTACAGAACATCTTAGAATAGCCTAAGGATAATAGCTGAGAGATTGAGACGTTCTTAGGGTACCTTGATTTTAAGGGCCTTGGTGACAAGGCACTAGGGGAATTGCCAAAGGCAACAGCTCTTAAGTTGCTCTCAGGACCCTTGGCGGCATGTCCTCACCATTGGCAACACACACCCAATGATGTGCTTTGTACTTCATGTTTTTGTGCTAGCTTGCACCAATGTTGCTTAATTTTTCAATCCCCAAAGCCAATTCAAATGGGTTTTATTTTTACTTCATTCCTGCATGTAATACTACATTTCTATGCATTATTTGAGCAAAATTAATTTTAATTCTTACCTTAAATTCAGCCCCAAAGCAAGAACAAAACATAAGCATCATAAGCACACTTGAGCTCAACCTAGCTTTCTTGAGTTCTAAACCTACAACCAACATGATTTGGCACCAAGAACTAGAAATCAAAGCTATTTCTAGCTACTCACTAACTTAGAACTAGCTCAATCCAAGCCAAGAAGCTTACATTTGGGTTTATGTCCAAAAAATGCAATAAAGAGCCCAATTGAAGATAATTCACCAAGAATGAGCTAAAGTTTTCTTGATTTCACTTTGGGATCTTTAAATTTGTTGGAAATTTGTGGGATTTATGAGGATTTTGGTAGAAAAGCTGCTAGAGAGGGAGAATCATGAAAATCCAAAAAGGAAGAACTGAGAATAGTGGATAACTTTTTACTAAAATATCTTACAACACCCCTAAAGCTTACTTCTTGCTTTCTTGCCTCTTGGCCTTTAAACATTTTTTTTTCAATTTGGACACTAGATCCACACTCAAAACCATCCATCCTTGGTTTGAAATAGTATTTTAATGCCTCACACACTTAGCCTCTTAGACACATAAGTAACTCAAGTCATAAATGGCACATTTGAACACTAAGTGAAAATTTTGCATTGTTTCTTCAAATGTGATTCTAATAGCTAGAATAACTTATGGTCATAACTTAATTAGAAAAAAAATCCTTATATGAACCTATTTTCATTTTAATTATGGTCATGCCACTCACTTGGGTTAAAATTATCATTTTGCCCTTATGACTCTTAGGTGCCAAATCACACTTAGAAGCTCATGTTTACTTTACATAGCTTATTTTTCTTACTTAATTAGATACTAACTTGAGGCATTTAAGTAAAAATACTTAAATAAAACATACTTATTGGGTCAAAGCCATTCATTGACTAGGAGAGTTGTCACAGTAGTAGAATTAAAGAACTGATAGGAAAGTGAGAATGGTTGAGAGAAAGTGTGTGAACAAGTAAGCGTCAGAGTTGCTGAGAGAGAAAGGGAATGAAATTGGGAAGAATGTCAAGTGAGTAAATTTTGTTCAAGAGGTTTATGAATAGAATATCAAAGTCATTCTTCCTCATGAATTTCTTGAAAGATTGGGATGCTAAACATATGTTTTCAGTGTTTTAAAGGATGAGGAATGTGGTGGATGTGTACATGGCTAAAAAGAAGATGACAACTGTATTATGTTTTGGCTTCGTTAGAATCAAATAAATGAAGAACATTCAAGGTTTAGAAAAAAGAACTAAATAACATATGGATTGGTAGTTTTAAGATGCTGCAAATGTGTCTCACTTTTAGAAAGAACTCTTAGATAACAACAATACAAGCATTCTTGCAAAATAAAGGTATGGTACAATATCTCATGGTGCATGGATGGATGGTCGATGAAAGGGGTGGCAAAGCAGAATGATTGTGTAGGAATAGATCAAATTTGAAAATTGAATAATTGAGTTGGTTGCAATTGGGTGCAGCTATGAAGAAGAAACAATTTGAAACGACATGGAGTTACAAAAGCTATGTGATGTAGAAGGTTTTAATGATTACAAAGTCAAATATGTGGGTGGATTAAGGGTGATATTCGATTGCAAGTCAGAGGAAGTAGTTGATGTTATGTTGGAAGATGGTGAGGATTGGTTTTCAGAATGGTTTGATTGGATTGCTCATTAGTCTAGTCAATATATCCATGCCAGAATAGGAGTTTGGTTGAACATTGAGGGAAGCTACTAGATGCATGGTGTAAACAATCATTCATAACTGCTGAGGTGAGATGGGTAAAAGTATTGCTTGTGGTCAAGCTTGGTTAGGCTTTTGCTTCTCACATCCCTTCAATTGGTTTTGGCCTTCCTGAATAAATGCAAATCTTGCAACTGAAGTGAGTAGCAGTCTTTCATAATCTACCATCCCTTGTCCTGTCTGATTATTGCACCAATAAACCTTGAGAGTAGCTAAGTTTCGAAGATGGAGGTTCAACTATCCAACTATCACTTGTCCAAGAGTTGTTCGATGAAGTGCCTGTGATGAGCAACCAGTGGTTGGAAAAATTTGGGATTCTTGATTTATACGGACTTATTAGCTAATCAAGGGAGAGTCTGTCTACAACTAGACTTTGGAAGGTATCTCAACAGTTGAATTTCTATGTTTTTGTTATGGGAAGGATATTGTTTTAGTTATATAAATTGAGGTGGAAAAGAACACAAGATCATTTGTTTCTTGGCAATTAGGTTTTCATCTCTTTTCTTGTACTTTTCTTCAAGACATGAGTGGGTAGTTTTCTAGTTCAGTTTAAGGGAGTGATTTTCATTGCCAACACCGACTGTGACAATTGACATTACTTGTTTGAATTTTTCTTTAAATTCAAGTACTTCTTCATGGTTCAAAATTATTGTGATTGATTTTCATATTCTTACTTGTTGAATTGGTTCTAAGATTGCTCGTTACTTGGTTTTTTTTCAAACCTCTTGGGTGAAAAGAATTCGACTTAGAAGCAAGTGAATTGAATAGAAATTATTTTTTATTCTGGTTAGTTTATACAGGGAGAAATAAGACATGTTAAATCATTCAAGCTTTTAGAGTTCATTAGAAATTGCTTTTCAAAATCTAGCTGTTTAAAATTAAGAAATTAACCTAATGCTTTCTCTGGTTGATTTTACTACTTAATTCTTTAGGTTTTTTTAAGCTTTAAAGAGAGTTTAGTTTCTTTGCTTGAATTGAAGAAATCTTTTCCCGATCAATTGTGTTACTAGAATGGATAATCAACCTTGAACTAAGCATTCTTAATATTGATTAATTTCAATTTAATTTATAGTTTCAATTTATTTTAGAACTTGATTCAAAACCCCTAATCTTTTATTTTAGTTTTTGTTCAACAAGCATTTAGTTAAAAATATCCCTTGGGATTTGACTTGGTTTTCACCACTATAGTACAAATTTTTTTATTCTAAGTTGTTAGTGAGACTAGAATTATTTTTAGCAATTTCAACGACCGACAAAAAATTTGGCTCCATTGCCAGGATGATTTTTTGTGTTAAAGGTTCTATTTACAGTAAACTGGCTTATGCTAAGATCTTCTCGTACATGTGAATTAATGTTT